>JACXGI010008513.1:0-33594 GCA_016801175.1 Esox masquinongy | reverse complement strand
TATTCCATAGTCACTTATCTCACCTTCAATCTTTTCTGAAAACACATTTGCATGTCATATAAAGTATTAGCTTTGGGAAACATTTAGATGTTATATGTTGATGTCTATTGTTTTTTAATGTGACTATGTACGTTGGTTAATTGTTCTTTACTGTTCTTCAAGAAAACAACACCAATAACTCTACTGGTCAGTCCAGAGCGATGATCGCCGCAGCCGCTCGCAGGCGAGACAATTCGCACAACGAGTATTATTACGAGGAGGCAGAGATGGACCGCAGGGTTCGCAAACGCAAGGCCAGGTGAGGAGACAATGGACTGGGTGGATCATCAATGACAATCAATGTCAATCATCAACGACGATCAACTGCTTTTGTGAATAGTTATGTGTTTTATTTATTTGGTGAATGAAATAAACATTGCAAGGCTATAGGGGAAAATGTTCAAACCTTTAGTTTAGGAAATCTACCATTAGTATAGTTTCTTGCAGTTTGGGTTAACAGAGGGGCAGTACACTTTCAGTTGCACATACTACCTTGCACCTCCAACTTGCTTGATTGCACAGTCAGAAATGCCATTTGTATTTGCATTTGCCTCATTACACAACTATTCATTCCCACTTGCAGATACATATACATATATGTAAATTTGTACATTTTCTGCCTTCCCCTATTTGCCTTCATTGCTCATTTGGAACTGTCCTTTTGCACTGTATTTGCCTTCATTGCAAATCTATACATTCCACTTGTAACATACACTTCATACTTCACTTAATTCTTGTAAATTTCACCTCTGGGAAGATGCTAACTGCATTTCGTTGTACTGTACTCGTCATGTTCAACGCCAATGAAGTTGAATCTAATCTAAAAAATAACGATTGCCCTTCCTCGTCCCAGGCTGGTGGTGACGGTAGAGGAGGCCTTCACGCACATCAAGCGTCTCCAGGACGACGAGCCCGCCGCGTCGTCCCCCAAGCACCCGCGTGAGGTGATGGACCCCCGGGAGGCGGCTCAGGCCATCTTCGCCCCCATGGCCCGGGCCATGCAGAAGTACCTGAGGACCACGCGCCAGCAGCCCTACCACAGCATGGAGAGCATCCTCACACACCTGCAGTTCTGCATCACCCACAACATGACTCCCAAGGTCAGCCACCACCCGTCGATAGCTGGACCCGCGACGTGTCCGCCACACCCTTACATTACCCCTCAGACTGTAGATACAATTCAACTCACACAGCTTGGACCCCAGGCATTTGACGTGACCACAACAACCTGAAATAATAGCAAATCCAACCGTAGATGACTGTAAATGAAACTTAAATTGGTCCATAGAAGACTCATGACTGTAAAATTAGTATGTTAGTATGTAGTATGTTAAAATTAGTATTGTTTGCTCGATGATGAATAACAAGACTAGGTATTCCCCTAAGCTTGACATTAGGTGAAGGAGGGGCAGAAGTTGGACATTCCCCTAAGAAACGTTCATACAAAGAGAGACTAGATTAGATTCTGTTTCAACTGTGCCCTTCACTTATCTTAGCCCACGTTCGACTTGACTAAATATATCGCTTTGATGGTTTTCTCTGTGTCTCCCAGGCCTTTCTGGAGCGCTACCTTTCCCCGGGCCCCACTCTGCAGTACCAGCGTGAGAACAGCAGAGGGCGCCAGTGGACCCTGGTGAGCGAGGAGCCAGTGACCTCTGCTTTGCGGCAGGGTCTGGTGTTCTCCCTACGTCGCCTCGACTTCTCCCTGGTTGTCACCGTGACGCCCCTGCCCTTCCTTCACCTGGGAGAGGAGTTTATTGACCCCAAGAGCCACAAGTTTGTCATGAGACTGCAGTCGGAGACCTCGGTGTAGAGAGGAAGAAAGCTCTGGTTCAAAAGAAAGGAAAAAATATGAGAGAAGAAGCGAGAGAGAGAGAGAGAGACTATGTTTCAGTTTTGCTGTAAACCCAACTCTCTCAGTGTTTACCTCTGTGTGAAGGAGGCAGAGAAGACCAGGAGAAGCAAGAGAGGAGGGGTTGAGAGACTAGTAGAATAAATGAGAGACCTTGTTTCGGATTTGCTCAGTCTTACTCTCTCTGTGTCACTCTGCCTCACTGTTTTTGGCTGGCCAATCAGACACTTCCATCTGCTGATCATTCCCACAATGTATCAGCCTCTCACAAAAGTGAGGGTGTAAACACCAACAGCTTGATACTGTTACAATGGCTATGCAGCGTATTAGGGAGTTATTACACCTACACAAACGTTATTTCATTTCATTACATTTTTTTATCTCTGTTAATAACCATGCAATAACAACTTCGTAGATTTGGGTTTGAAAGTCTGTGTACTTTCTTGTGTCTCGATTATGTCTCTCAGTTCTAAGGGTGAATCAAAAATGGCACCCTGTTCTCTACAAAGTGCACTGTCGCCCTATTCCTTAAGTAGGAAATAGGATGCCGTTTGACAAGTGGTCTAAAATTATCACTGATTAGACAGCCATGTCTCCTTTTTTTTATACAAAGCGGTTTCTATGTGGCAGATGTCACCAAGGGCTGTACAAACCTCAGTGGCTTTCATGCTTTGTTAACTGTGTGTGAGGTTCTGTGTTTGTGCTTTACTGTGTTACAGAGTCATTGGGACCTGTATGTTTCTCTATCTTTGAAAAGGCCAATTGGAGTGGACTAACAAATAGGCAAGTGGACTGTTAAGAATCATCAGCGCAACGAAAAGATAAATGTGAATAAAACGAATTATGTACATGTATGAAGTAAAACAAAAATAGAGAAGTGTGGTTTTCTGTAGACAGCTGATGAATGTTAAGTTAAAACACTGACCAGCTGACTTTCATCAGAGGTTTCAGGAAATGTATTCAAACTCAAATGTTGTGGACTTTCAGTCTCCAAGCATTCCAGTGTGTAAATGAAGAAGGTATGAACAAAACAAAACCGATTGATGATGTTATGGACTTTCTGTTTGTTCATACTCCATTCCAGATGACATGTCCTTTATTCTAAATTTTGCACTGGTTTACTACTTATATGTCTAAACATATTCATTTAGCCCCGACTTCTTATTATTACTCATAAAGTAAGGGGAACTTAACACTTAGAAGGGGAAGCTGAGAACTAAGTCATAAACTCCTTTTTTTATTTTGAGAAAGTTTCCTGAACACGCTCAGTTGATTTCCGACCTCGGATGTGGTATTTTTCTAACTGAAGTGTAGTCAAAGCAAAAGTAGTAGCCCTGCTGCTTTGTCTGCCGTATTAGCCCAACGGGTGAAATGCAAGGGCACATGGCACAGAAAAACAAACCTGCCACACATCCGAAAGAATTGTAATAGACATCGCAATGGGTGTTGCCTCATCCAGGCTTTTTAGAGATTGGCTGTTTACTCAACCATAGTCATGTTTAACACATGACCACTTTATTGTTCTGAACATGTGACCATGCTGAAAAACAAATGTATCTTTTTTTCCTACCTATTTTATAAGCAAAACAGTGAAGATTTCTTTGATTCAAAGTTCAGAGATGAATATCAGTGTCAGTCCTCATTGAACCAGCACAAAAACGCTTCTTGTGCTTTATGGCAGCTCACAGCTACTGTAGTCTGTTGTATATGAATGTTTTTATCTCATTTTAATGTATACTGCATGTTTAAAGACAATAGGCTGATATGTTTTTATTATTATTACATAGGTAGTTTTCACTTGCAAAGTGTTCATAACACCCGCATTTCTTAAAAGTACTGTTGCATTAATTTTTTAAATTTTTTTATGTCTAAAGTGAAGCTAAGATCCTAACCTTTTTTTTAAAAGAGCAACATGTTGTAAATACATTTTTAGAGGATAATTTTAGGACTAAATTGTTACAGCCTTTTTAATAAATTATCTCTGTTGAGATGATACTATGTGGCTTTGTTTACCCAAGCACCCAAACTTTCTTTCTCTCTGCCTCTCCCTTACTCTTGAGGGCAGCGTTAACAGTGAGGGCAGCGTTATCATGCAGGTACAGGTCCCAGTAATGCTTAACATGTTCAGGTAGCTCCCATGGAATGATACTGTCACTCAAAGTTCATTTTTTGTCTCAGTCCGGGGGCCTGATAAAACGAAGCAAACTAAGCTCAGTCAAACTCAGCGGGTCAGTGACAAGTGGTTGTTAATGTGAGCAACTACAGGTGCTGGTCATATAATTAGAATATCAAAAAGTTGATTTATTTCAGTAATTCCATTCAAAAAGTGAAATTTGTATAATGTATACATTCATTCCACACAGACTGATATATTTCAAGTGTTTATTCCTTTAAATTTTGATGATTATAACTGACAACTAATGAAAACCCCAAATTCAGTATCTCAGAAAATTAGAAAAATTGTGGAAAGGTTCAAAATTGAAGACACCTGGTGCCACACTCTAATCAGCTAAATAACTCAAAACACCTGCAAAGGCCTTTAAATGGTCTCTCAGTCTAGTTCTGTAGGCTACACAATCATGGGGAAGACTGCTGACTTGACAGATGTCCAAAAGACGACCATTGACACCTTGCACAAGGAGGGCAAGACACAAAAGGTCATTGCTAAAGAGGCTGGCTGTTCACAGAGCTCTGTGTCTAAGCACATTAATAGAGAGGCGAAGGGAAGGAAAAGATGTGGTAGAAAAAAGTGTACAAGCAATAGGGATAACTGCACCCTGTAGAGGATTGTGAAACAAAACCCATTCAAAAATGTGGGGGAGATTCACAAAGAGTGGCCTGCAGCTGGAGTCAGTGCTTCAAGAACCACCACGCACAGACGTATGCAAGACATGGGTTTCAGCTGTCGCATTCCTTGTGTCAAGCCACTCTTGAACAAGACACAGCGTCAGAAGCGTCTCGTCTGGGCTAAAGAAAAAAAGGACTGGACTGCTGCTGTGTGGTCCAAAGTTATGTTCTCTGATGAAAGTACATTTTGCATTTCCTTTGGAAATCAAGGTCCCAGAGTCTGGAGGAAGAGAGGAGAGGCACAGAATTCATGTTGCTTGAAGTCCAGTGTAAAGTTTCCACAGTCAGTGATGGTTTGAGGTGCCATGTCATCTGCTGGTGTTGGTCCACTGTGTTTTCTGAGGTCCAAGGTCAACGCAGCCGTCTACCAGGAAGTTTTAGAGCACTTCATGCTTCCTGCTGCTGACCAACTTTATGGACATGCAGATTTCATTTTCCAACAGGACTTGGCACCCGCACACAGTGCCAAAGCTACCAGTATCTGGTTTAAGGACCATGGTATCCCTGTTCTTAATTGGCCAGCAAACTTGCCTGACCTTAACCCTATAGAAAATCTATGGGGTATTGTGAAGAGGAAGATGCAATACGCCAGACCCAACAATGCAGAAGAGCTGAAGGCCACTATCAGAGCAACCTGGGCTCTCATAACACCTGAGCAGTGCCACAGACTGATCGACTCCATGCCACGCCGCATTGCTGCAGTACTTAAGGCAAAAGGAGCCCCAACTAAGTATTGAGTGCTGACATGCTCATACTTTTCATGTTCATATTTTCAGTTGGCCAACATTTCTAAAAATCCTTTTTTTGTATTGGTCTTAAGTAATATTCTAATTTTCGGAGATACTGAATTTGGGATTTTCACCTACACCTACGTTTTTCTGCACAATCGATCAGTAAAAATCTAAAATTGTAGAAGGGGTTCATATACTTTTACGCAGCACTGTATCTAAGTATCACAATATGTAATTTGCATAATATGTAATCAGGATATAATAAATCAGAGTATAATTCCCTCACATACCCCAAAGTATGAACACTGTACACAATGTGCTGGAATTTCTATATGGTCAATCCAGTTTAGATGAAATTACCCTTAAATTAAAGCTGTCAGTCTGCGGTCTGACATCATCATATCATTTTACATCCAAAGTGTGGACATTCAGAGCCACATGTGCAAATGTGTCAGTGTACAAGTACTTAAGAGTTCAATGTTCTAACATTAAAATAGGGACACTTGCTTCACAATTCATTGTATAAAAGATCAAGTAAATGGTGTTTTTGCAACACCTCTAGTGAATTAGTGTGAATAGACCTTAGTGAGAGTGCACATCTGTGATTGTGTGGGTGTATGATTCGTTAGTTAGTTGTGTGTCTCTAAATGTCACGTTGCTAGGATCACAATACACCCGGGGCTTAGACCCCCCCCCCCCGCACGCCAGAAAGTACAGGGTTTTGAACGCCCAGGCCTAACAACGCCACGGGTGAAAACTATGTAGAAGAGGTCCCTTTTCGTCTTGTACCCCAATCAATGTTGTAGATAAATGGGTCTTGAGGAAACCATCAGGTGTAGGTGAAAGCGCTAGAACATTTGACAGAAAATATAACAATACTAAATATTGTAATTAATAGTGGCGTTTGAATAATTTATAAATTTTTTTTATACATAGAACTGTCAGAGAATTAATTTTCATCGTGCAATTCTCTCAAAGGAATTACAGTACAATTACACTAAATTCTTTTAACATATGCTCTCATTTAGAGTGACTTACAGTGAGTGCATACATTTTCTATTTGGTGGAAAACCTGTTGTATTTGTGGCTGTTTTTGAATGTGTATTTAACCATACACTATAGAAGTATATCTGTTTTTGGATATGTATTTAACCATACACCATAGAAGTATATCTCAACTCACTTCACGTAAGAGACGTGAAACAGGATCCATTTTAAATGTCCAATTGAACATGATAGGGGGAATTGGCTGCATAGATGGCACTCATACTCCTATTACAGCTCCTTCAGTAAATGAAGGAGATTATGTGAATAGGAAGTCTTTCCACAGTATTAATGTGCAGATAGGCCAACAAAGAATTGTACTTTTTTTGAGAATTGTACTTATTTTTTGCTTCGGAATTTTCACTTACTACTGAAATATATGTTAAATGTAGCCCCTAAAAGGTGTTTAATTAGGTAGGGGAGGCTAAACAACATCACAGTTGCTTGTACTGATATTATATTTTTCCTTTTTATTTCATATTCAGTTGCTGCCAGGTATGTTTTGTGCCTGTTGGGTTGCACCTGCATAAACAGATGACCTCACTTGGTCCAGGCAAGCGAACTCAGCAGTGAAAACTGCCCAAAAACTCTCATCAACTTTTGCACCATTGAGAGCATCCTCTCAGGCTGCATTACTGCCTGGTACGGCAGCTTCTCAGATCGCAAGTCCCTCCAGAGGGAGGTGAAGTCTGCAGAGCGTATCATCGGCTGCCATCTCCCCTCCGTGCAAGGCATCTACCATACACAATGCCTTAAAGCACGGAACATCAAAGACTACAGCCACCCAGGCTATGGTATATTCATACCGCTGCTGCTGTCTGGTAGATGTTACTGGAACATCATCAAAGACTACAGCCACCAAGGCTATGGTCTATTCATACCGCTGCTGTCTGGTAGACACTACTGGAGCATCAGGTCACGCACTTCCAGACTCAAAACTATCACAAAAGTTTTTTCACTCAGGCCATAAAGCTCCTCAATCAGCAACACCGATCTATGATCATACTGATCACACATGAACATTCCAAATGCTCTGATGTCTATCTATGTACATTTAATGTACATTACAATATTCTTTTGCATGTACCATTCATAGGCATATTACACTCATATTATATTTATAATATTCAATACTTCTACCCATATTGTTCATATTTCCCATCCTACTCTCTTTAAAATTGCTACTAGTTTACATTTTTATTTATAATATTGCTTTATATATTTCTTAATTCTTACTACATAGATATGTGCCATGTCACAAGAATGTCACTGTTCAGAATGACGCTGTGTTATTCTGTGCATTTGCTTGATATTACACCCACAGACAAACATTATATAAATGTTTCATGAGTGGAACACTTGAGATGTGACTTTTTTTTCAATTAATACTCACGCATTGTCTCGGTCAGCAATTTTCTGCCACGCTAGCTCATGTTCTTTTGCTGCTTCTAATGTTTTGCTTTTTTCTTGAATATATACTCATATTCTGCATGTGCATTCATTAATGTTTTTAACTCCACTGGAGAGAAGTACGGGGTCCGAGACCTATTTTCTCCTGTTGCCATGATTAATCATGTTATCTGCGTTCTATTGATGAGGGCTTTTTATCTCCTCGTGCACGAGCTTTACTCAGGGTTTACTTAACTCAGAGTTGACTGAACTAATTATTACCACCAGTTCTGAAACTGTCAGCTCTGAGTCAGTCAACCCAGAGTTGCGGTTTCAACTCAGAGTAGGTTAACCCTGCTTTCTGAAAGAACAATGTGTCGTTCTTTCTTTCCTAACAGTCATCCTACAGTCATCTTATCAGTTTCCTACAGGTAAGCTGTTTGCTTGTAAATGTTGCTTGATAGTGTTGAGAGCCTTTTCAAATGTATTTTTTAATGACTTCTGAGAGAGGGTGGAGGTAAAATTTCCAGACTGAAAATCAATTGAAATTCCATAGCAATTATTCACATTTTCCGTTCTAACAGCCTGCCCACTAAGTTGAAGCTCACAAACAGCCCAAAAACACATCAATTGTCATTTAAAAAAACCTGAACATTTGGTTGTTGAAAAATCTGAAGGCAATGGCCATAGTAGCCATAATACTTCAGCCTGTTTGTCTGTGGAGTGATGTTGGACAGGGGGTGCTAGTTACAACTAGAACAACCCGTCCATCTGGAATAAAAAGTTTGGAGAAGAACTTTTAGTTCGACTGACTTCTGTCCATTTTAAAACATGTTGTTTTTTTCTGCCCATTGTTCCAATTGCCTGGCCATCTAGGTGTAATTTTCAATGTTTGCAAGCCTCATGGCACAGGAACGCCTGATGTCATCGGTATTGCCTATGTCGAGTGTGTCCTCAAAGATGTGGAGTAGGAAGAGGTAAGGCGAGATTAACCTGTGGGACCCCAGATGTTACCTCTTTCCAGTAGATGAATGTTCTGTTTGCCATCACCCTCTGTGTTCTCCCGGTTGTATAGCTGTGGAGCCAGGTGAGTAGCCTTGAAGACAGGCCCAGACTGGTCAAGACCCTGACCATTTTGGGGTGCTTTGAGTCTCTGTGTGCTTGCTGAGATTGGCACTGACTATTTCATTTGACCAGTTCAGGGCCAGGCGCATTTCATTTGACCAGTTCAGGGCCATCGGTATTGCATGTCACACCAAAACGTGGCCTTTTCTTGAACGCAGCACAGCTGCCACCCCCTGACGACGCACCCCTGCACCAACTCAGGGCTCCCGGGGGGAGGACAAAGGGGCCCCAGAGAAGCAGCTCTGGTCAGCAGGATTGGAAGTAGAGTGTTTGGGATTGGTGCTGTACTCTGCCCCACAGGGATTTACTTGGTTCATTACGATGTTGTTCCTTTTGCTACTTTTTCTTAAATGCCTTTAATTGTGTCCATTCCCAATGTCTCTCCCTGTTACATAAACGTTAGCAGTTTAGTATTATACATATGGCTTTTATCATCATATATTGATATGATTTGAGGGATTCTTTTTTAGCCCAACCAAATTTCAGATGGCTGTTTCTTGTTTCTGGCCATTTTGAGCCTGTAATCAAATCCACAATTGCTGATGCTCTAGACACTCAACTACTCTAAAGAAGGACAGTGTTATTTCTTCTTTAATCAGCATAACAGTTCTCAGCTTTGCAAACATAATGGCTAAAAGGGTTTTCTAATGATCATTTAGCCTATTAAGATGATAAGCTCGGACTAGAAAACAAAATGGGCCATTGGAACACAGGACTAATAGTTGCTGATAATATACCTACAGTGGATATAAAAGGTCTACACACCCCTGTTAAAATGCTAGCTTCTTGTGATGTAAAAGAATGAGACAAAGATAAATCATGTCAGAACTTTCTCCACCTTTAATGTGACCTATAATGTGAACAATTCAATTGAAAAACAAACTGAAATCTTCGAGGGGGAAAAATGAAAAATAAAAAACTTACAATAACCTGGTTGCATAAGTGTGCACACCCTTAAACTAATACTTTCTTAAAGCACCTTTTGATTTTATTACAGCACTCAGGCTTTTTGGATAGGAGTCTGTTAACATGGCACATCTTGACGTGGCAATATTTGCCCACTTTTCTTTGCAAAAGCGCTCCAAATCTGTCAGATTGCGAGGACATCTCCTGTGCACAGCCCTCTTCAGATCACCCCACAGATATTCAATTGGATTCAGGTTTGGGCTCTGGCTGGGCCATTCCAAAATGTTAATCTTCTTCTGGTGAAGCCATGCTTTTGTGGATTTGGATGTGTGCTTTGGGTCATTGTCGTGCTGAAAGGTGAACTTCATCTTCAGCTTTCTAACGGACGCCTGAAGGTTTTATGTCAAAATTGCCTGGTATTTGGAACTGTTCATAATTACCTCCACTCTGATTAAGGCCCCGGTTCCAACTGAAGAAGAACAGCCCCAAAGCATGATGCTGCCACACCCATGCTTCACTGTGGGTATGGTGTTCTTTGGGTGATGTGCAGTGTTGTTTTTGCACCAAAAATACCTTTTGGAATTATGACCGAAACGTTCAACCTTGGTTTCATCAGACCATAACACATTTTCCCACGTGCTTTTGGGGGACTTGATGTTTGTTTTTGCAAACTACAACTTGGATGTTTTTCTTTGTAAGAAAAGGCTTCCGTCTTGCCACCCTACCCCATAGCCCATTCATATGAAGAATACGGGAAATTGTTGTCACATGTAGCACACAGCCAGTACTTGCCAGAAATTCCTGCAGTTCCTTTAATGTTGCTGTAGGCCTCCTGGAAGTTTTCTTCTCGTCTTTTCATCAATTTTGGAGGGACGTCCAGTTCTTGGTAATATCTCTGTTGTGCCATATTTTCTGCACTTGATGTTGACTGTCTTCACTGTGTTCCATGGTACATCTAATGCTTTGGAAATTATTTTGTACCCTTCTCCTGACTGATATCTTTAAACAATGAGATCCCTCTGATGCTTTGGAAGCTCTCTGCGGACCATGGCTTTTGCTCTGAGATGCAGCCAAGAAAATGTCAGGAAAATCCTACTAGAACAGCTGAACTTTATTTGTGATTAATCAGAGTCACTTTAAATGATGGCAGGTGTGTCATGACTTCTATTTAACATGAGTTTGAATGTGATTCGTTAATTCTGAACACAGCCACATCCCCAGTTATAAGAGGGTGTGCACACTTATGCAACCAGGTTATTTTTCATTTTTCCCCCTCGAAGATTTCAGTTTGTTTTTCAATTGAATTGTTCACATTATAGGTCACATTAAAAGTGGAAAAAGGTCTGACATGATTTCTCTTTGTCTCATTCTTTTACATCACAAATTTTAACAGGGGTGTGTAGACTTTTTATATCCACTGTATGTAGATATTCCATTATGTATCAGCTGTTTCCAGCTACAATAGTCATTAACAACATTAACAATGTCTACACTGTATTTCTTATCAATTTGTTGTTATTTACATGGACAAAAAATGCTTTTCTTTCAAGGACATTTCTAAGTTACCCCAAACTTTTGAACGCTAGTGTATCTACATGGATGCTATGGTCACAAGACCATAGCAAAACATAACAAAAACCATTTTGCTATGGTTACAAAAAAGTCCTATACTCCTACAATATTCACCTGGCGCGTTCAGAAGAGGACAGGCCACCCCTCAGAGTCTCGCTTGTCACTAGGTTTCATCCTAGGTTTCCACCCTAGTAGGCACTGTGCATCAACTTATCCAAAACCATCACCACTCACTGAGGATGCACTGTGCAAACTGATAATGCTAAAACTCTAGTTTACTTGGCATGGCCAAGTCAGAGCGCTTAGCTACATGTGCAACTATACAACATAGTAATCTTTTCTACCCCTCTATGCATAATGCTAATGTAATGGATAGCACTTCTTATTGGAATAGCTTCCTCAACAAGTTTGACCTACATCTACCACATTTTTAACGAGGTATTATTTATTGTCAATGAGGAGATTAGCGTGCTATCTCAGATGTAGTATGTAATTTGTTAATTAATGTAGCCTCTGGAATTCAGGTACTACACAGGACACAATTATTTTCTTTGTGGTTCTTTTATTTTTGTTGTTGCTTCTTCGGATTTGAAAGTAATAACTAACGATAAACAAAATAAATCGACTAAAATATGTCACTAATTTATGTTGACCCAAATACTTTTACCCACCAAAACACATCTGCTAAAATCATCTACTAAAATACGGCAGTGGGCATTTTTAAAAAGACAAAAGACAAGAATAAAACATAAGCCCCTTAAAAAACTATTGAATTCTCTGTTACATTCTCTGTAGCAGGAGAACATTCTGTCCTCAAAGTTGATGTGTTACAAGCAGGAAAAATGGGCAAGCGTAAGGATCAAAGTGACTTTGACAAGGGCCAAATTGTGATGGCTAGACGACTGGGCAGAGTTGGGGAGTAAGGGATTACAAAAAAACAGTAACAGTAATCCGTTACATTACCAACAAAAATATTGTAATCGGATTACAGATACTTTTGAAAAAATGTATGATTACTTTTCGAATTTACTCTTTGCAAACTAATTGGTTAAATTCTACTTTAAGAGTTTACCAATGCAATATTTTTATCTGTTGACCTTTTTACCCAACTTTTCTACACTGGGACTATATTTGGACATAATTAACGGAACTACTCACCCCTGAACACCCAAAGCTAAGTACCATTACTATGCCTTAACGCTGTAATTGTTGTAGCTACAACACGGAGGAGAACTATCGTCTTCAGGTAAAGATAGCAGAGTTAGAGGCTCGGCTTCAGACGCAAATGTCAGGCAAGGATTATGTTAGTGTAGAAATGGAAAAAACTGTGTCTGTGCCACCAGGAAGAAACGACAGTGTTGTTAGCCCCCCGGCACAGCTCCTGCAGCGGGGCAAGAACTTTCTCTTGGTCACTGGGAAGAAATGCCGTCGACCAGATAAACCTGGGTCGCTGCTAGAGCCGACTGAGATTTTCAACTGATTTTCCCCACTGGAGTCGGAGTCAAGACCCGAGCCGTCTTCGGAGGGGAATGATCGGCAGGCATTTTGAAAACTTTAGTCATCTGCGATTCCATTACCAGCAGTAATATTGTTATTCACTTTGGCACCAATGACGTTAGAATGAAACAGTCAGAGGTTATGAAGCAGAACATAGCATCAGCGTAATCGAGTAATTGTCTCTGGCCCCCTCCCAGCTACGGGTAGTGACGAGCTCTACAGCAGACTTGCGCAACTCAATCGCTGGCTGAAAACTGAGTTTTGCCCGTCGCAGGAGGTAGAGTTTGTAGATAACTGGCTCTCTTTTTGGGACTCTCCCAGAAATAGGGCAAGGCCTGATCTGCTGAAGAGTGACGGACTCCATCCTAGCTGGAGTGGTGCTCTTCTTTTATCTAGGAACATTGACAGGAGTCTCACTCCTATAGCCTCACTATGAAATAGGGTGCAGGTCAGGCCGCAGGCAGTTAGCCAGCCTGCTAGCATAGTGGAGTCTGTCGATAGCATAGCCAGAGTAGTCAGTACAGTTTTACCTATTGTCACTGTGACTCATTCCAGGCTGAGAAAAGTTAAACAAG
The DNA here is from genome assembly GCA_016801175.1 of Esox masquinongy. Taxonomy (NCBI): domain Eukaryota; kingdom Metazoa; phylum Chordata; class Actinopteri; order Esociformes; family Esocidae; genus Esox; species Esox masquinongy. The sequence goes on along the minus strand of JACXGI010008513.1, from coordinate 20,017 downwards.
GTAGTGCTAATAATAGCAACCTTATTAAGATAAAGCCTTCCTCCACCTCGGTCACAAATAAAAATGACTGTATCACCTCGCATCTCAAAATGGGACCCCTAAATGTTAGATCCCTTGCTCCAAAGGCAGTTGCAGTAAATGAATTAATCTCTGATCATAAAGTAGATGTTATTGGCTTGTGTGAAACGTGGCTAAAGCCTGATGAATTCACTGCCCTAAATGAGGCCTCTCCTCCTGGCCATACTAGTGATCATATCCCCCGTGCATCCCGAAAAGAAGGGGGTGTTGCTAATATTTATGACAGTAAATATAAATTTACTCTCAAACACATCACTGGTTTTCATTCTTTTGAAGTTTTACTCATTTAAGTTAAACAGGCTGATAAATCATTTTACATAGCTACTATGTACAGGCCCCCCGGGCCATACACAATGTTCCTCAATGAGTTTCCAGAATTCTTGTCTAACCTTGTAGTCATGGCAGATAGTATTCTAATTTTTGGCGATTTCAATATTCATATGGAAAAGTCCAATGACCCGCTTCAAAAAGCCTTTGAAGCCATAATTGACTCAATTGGTTTTATCCAACATGTCTCAGGTCCAACACACTGCCACAATCATACCTTAGATTTAGTCCTGTCACGAGAAATAGATATTGTAGATCTAATAATTTCCCCCCAAAATCCTGGAATATCAGATCACTGTCTTATTACATTTACCGTTAAAACAAGAAATCAACTTGCTCCACAAACAACGAGTTTCAAAAGCTGTACTATAAATTCCCGGACTACAAATAGATTTCTTGATATTCTTACAAGCTCACTCATCCACGACAGAGTAAATAAATCCGCAAACGATCAAATTGAGGATCTAAACTCAACACTGCGAAATATTTTAGATACAGTTGCACCACTAAAAACAAAAGAAATACGCAACAAGAAACTTGCTCCCTGGTACACAGACAATACTAGAGCACTTAAGCAAGCCTCCAGAAAATTGGAGCGAAAGTGGCGCCTCACCAAGTTGGAAGTATTCAGACTAGCTTGGATAGACAGTACACTACAATACCGAAAAGCACTCACATCTGCTCGATCAGCTTATTTCTCCAACCTGATTGAGGTGAACAAAAACAATCCAAAATTTCTCTTCGATACAGTTGCAAAGTTTACAAAAAAGCAACGCTCAGCAAGTGAAGTGGGTCTTCACTTTAGCTGTAATGAATACATGAATTACTTTGATGAAAAGATCATCACCATTAGAAACCAAATATCTGACTCCTCCTTAAATAGTTATAGTCCCCAAAATCTCAGTTGTCCTGAGAATGTCCTGAACCTCCCTGACCAGGTGTCAATGGGGACACTTGAATTCTTTGATCCCGTATCGCTCAACACATTCACTAAATTTGTTATGAGTTCTAAACCCACAAATTGTCAGCTATACCCGATTCCAACAAAATTACTTAAGGAGCTATTTCCTGTGCTAGGTCAGCCAATGTTGAACATAATAAATTGCTCCGTTTCCTCCAGATGTGTATCAAACTCACTAAAAATAATGGAAATTAAGCCTCTTCTAAAAAAAATCGAATCTGGATCCTGACATATTAAACAATTATAGGCCAATATCAAACCTCCCAGTCCTCTCAAAAATCCTAGAAAAATGTGTTTCCCAACAACTGAATGCCTTCCTGAAGACAAATAACATTTATGAAATGCTCCAGTCCGGTTGCAGACCCCATCATAATACTGAGACTGCACTTGTGAAGGTAACAAATGACCTTCTAATGGCCTCAGACAAAGGTTCTGCATCTGCCCTGTTGCTTCTTTATCTTAGTGCTGCTTTTGACACTACTGATCACTCCCTTCTCTTAGAGAGACTGGAAACCCATATTGGGCTACGTGGACATGTTCTAGCCTGGTTTAAATCTTATTTATTTTTATTTATCTGAAAGATACAAGTTTGTATGTGTGGATGGCATATCCTCTGACAAATCAAAGGTTTGTTTTGGTGTTCCTCAAGGCTTGGTTCTGGGCCCATAATTGTTCTCACTATACAGGTGCTGGTCATATAATTAGAATATCATCAAAAAGTTGATCTATTGCTTGTACACTTTTTTCTACCACATCTTTTCCTTCCCTTCGCCTCTCTATTAATGTGCTTGGACACAGAGCTCTGTGAACAGCCAGCCTCTTTAGCAATGACCTTTTGTGTCTTGCCCTCCTTGTGCAAGGTGTCAGTGGTCGTCTTTTGGACAGCTGTCAAGTTAGCAGTCTTCCCCATGATTGTGTAGCCTACAGAACTAGACTGAGAGACCATTTAAAGGCCTTTGCAGGTGTTTTGAGTTAATTAGCTGATTGGAGTGTGGCACCAGGTGTCTTCAATATTGAACCTTTTCACAATATTCTAATTTCCTGAGATACTGAATTTGGGGTTTTCATTAGTTGTCAGTTATATTCATCAAAATTAAAAGGAATAAGCACTTGAAATATATCAGTCTGTGTGGAATGAATGTATACATTATACAAGTTTCACTTTTTGAATGGAATTACTGAAATAAATCAACTTTTTGATGATATTCTAATTATATGACCAGCACCTGTATATGCTGCCTCTGGGTGATGTAATCCAGAATCACAATGTCAATTTTCAGTGTTATGCTGATGACACACAATTATATATTTCAATGAAGCATGGAGAAGCCCCAAAATTAGCTACTTTGGAAGCATGCGTTTCAGATATTAGGAAGTGGATGACAGAGAACTTCTTGCTTTTAAACTCAAGAAAAACAGTAATGCTCGTTTTAGGACCCAAGAAATAAAGAGCTTTGGCAGATCTCACTGTGAACCTCGACGGCTGCATGGTTGTATCCCAAAAAACTGTAAGAAACCTCGGCGTTACCCTTGACCCTGACCTCTCCTTTGATGAACATATAAAATATGTCTCAAGAGTTGCTGATTTTCATCTTCGAAACATTGCAAAAATGAGAAACTTTCTATCAAAAACTGATGCAGAAAAACTAATCCACGCTTTTGTTACTTCTAGATTAGATTACTGCAATGCTCTTCTTTCCAGTTACCCTGACAAATCAATAAATAAACTTCAATTAGTGCTGCACACGGCTGCTAGAATCCTAACTAGAACAAAAAAATTTGAACACATTACTCCAGTACTAGACTCTTTACATTGGCTGCCTGTTAGGGCTGATTTTAAAGTTTTATTGTTAACCTATAAATAAATACATGGACTTGCTCCTACTTACCTCGCTGAAATGATCCAGCCATACATACCTACACGTAACCTTAGATCGCAAGATGCAGGCCTTTTATTGTACCTAGAATTTCTAAACAGCTGGAGGCAGGGCCTTCTCTCATAGAGCTCCACTGCTGTGGAATAATTTGCCAATTAAGGTTAGAAATGCAAACTCAGTGCAAACTTTCAAGTGTCTACTAAAGACTCATCTCTACAGCATGGTCTATGATTAAGTGTAGTCTGGCACAGGGGCATGAAGGTGACCAGAATGGCTTGATACTGTCCTCCCTTGCTGTCTTGCCAGGTGGGCTCTCATTTCCACTGGGATGCCCTCCCTCCAACGCCATTTGGGGGCAGAGTCACTGGCTTGTTGTTGTCTCTCTGTTGTGCACTTGTGCAATTGGCCTGTACTCTGCTGGCAATACTCGGCCCTCATTCAGGGTGGTTGCGGTTGGCGGGTGTCCCTTTGGTTGATGCTTGGCAATGTGGGTGGATTGTTTTCCTGTCTGTTGGGCCCTGTCCGGGGTCTCCCCCGGATAGGGTCACAGTGTCACCGGACCCCCCTGTCTCAGCCCCAAGGTCTTACGCTGCTATATTATTGTGCTGGGGGAGTAGGGTCAGTTCTCCTTCTCCACTATAAATACTTGTAGATCTAAGGAAAGCATTTTCAAAATATTTCCTGTCTCCAGCCTTTTTAAACTTAGGAGGACATGAGGTCCTGGCCCACACCTGAGGAGTACCAGGCTTGAAAGACCCGTTGCTGTCCTGGTCCAAAGTCCTCCTGGTTGTGTTGCAGATCAAGACTAAACCTGACGATTTCAGCTGCCACTGTGCTGACACCTCCCCCTCCCCGTGTTGTCCCTGTCCTTCCGACCTGGACTAGGTTTAAATAGACTCTGGAGTCAGCCCACGTGCACTTATTAATTATTACAATTTGTACTCTTAATATGTTCACCCGGCACAGCCAGAAGAGGACTGGTCACCCCTCTGAGTCTGGGTCCTTTCTAGGTTTCTTCCTAAATTTCGGCCTTCTTGGGGAGTAACATGGCGCTGCCTTCAAGATAAAACATTATTTGGAATTTACCATGACATTTGAGGAGAAAAGGTGTGTTGGTAAGCACTCTGCCAAATGATGATTATTTGCATTTGACGCGGCCACATCAACTCCGTCCATACAGGTAGGCCATGTGATTCTGCTTGCTTTGCATCTCTGAAAATTGTGTTCATTGATCATTGGCTGCTGACGTCATTTACTTTAAGCTAAGAGTGCAGCTTTATAATCACAGTTTATCTCTTTAATTTGCGTTTTGAAAATCCATCACTGGTGTCCATAATAATCGCAGGTTACGTACACGCGAGTAAATCTTATTTCTATGCGGGTGTTCACGATTGCAAACGTGCATTCGCGTGCCGGGGGTTACTGCAACATTTTGACAATGTTGGTTGTGGAGCAAATCATCAGACTACTGCAGATTTAGTTTATGCGCGAAAAGCTACGGATATCTTCATTTTTATATACAACAATGTCAATACCCTTTTCGAGTAATTGCCATTTATTTTCAACAATGTTCTGAAGCAATTAAAAACATGAATAAAACACAAATAACAGAACAGGCTTATGCATCATTAGATTTTGGGTTATGTTCAGATAAAAAGTCAGATTCTGGAAGATCGAGGTTTATTGGATTAATTGGAATGACTGAATATCTGACAGACATTTAGCTTGTAATGTAGAGATGTAGCCCAATCATATTGAAGTAAAAAGCAATGGTTTAGAAACCCATTTCCAAAGGCACTGTAGCCGACACAAACCATAAGGTAAAAGGTGAATTCCGCTTTTGGCCAGATATGTAAACTCTAACATTGATTGATCCCGCAAAAGGTTCAGTTGGTTATAGGCTATTCCTATTTGTTTTCCAATGGCTCTTAATATGAAAGGAATAATCTCAAAGTAATCATATTACATTACTGAGTTTGAGTAATCAAAAAGTTACGTTACTGATTACAAATGTGAACAGGTAACATGTAACTGTAATGGATTACATTTAAAAAGTAACCTACCCAACCCTGCGACTGGGTCAGAGCATCTCCAAAACTGTAGCCCTTGTGGGGTGTTCCCTGTCTGCAGTGGTCAGTACCTATCAAAAGTGGTCCAAGAAAGGAAAAGCGATGAACCAGCAACAGGGTCATGTGCGGCCAAGGCACCTGGGGAGCGAAGGCTGGCCCATGTGGTCCAATCAGACGAACTATGGGAAGAAGGCAAGCCGGCGGAGGCAGGGTGATGCTTTGGGCAATGTTCTGTTGGGAAACCTTGGGTCCTGCCATTCATGTGGATGTTACTTTGACACGTACCACCTACCTAAACATTGTTGCAGACCATATGCACCCTTTCATGGCAACGGTATTCCCTGATGGCATTGGCCTCTTTCAACAGGATAATGCACCCTGCCACAAAGCAAAAAAGGTTCAGGAATGGTTTGAGGAACACAAGTTCAAGGTGTTGACTTGGCCTCCAAATTCCCCAGATCTCAATCCAATCGATGTGCTGGACAAACAAGCCCGATCCATGGAGGCCCCACCTTGCAACTTACAGGACTTAAAGGATCTGCGGCTAACGTCTTGGTGCCGGACACCACAGCACACCTTCAGAGGTCTAGTGGAGTCCATGCCTCAACGGGTCAGTGCTGTTTTGGCGGGAAAAGGGGGACCTACACAATATTAGGCAGGTGGTCATAATGTTATGGCTGATCGGTGTACGTATATATACATATATATACATGGAAATCCTTGCTAGCTTCCACATGTCAGCCTACTTTTGTTAATCACGAAGCGGGGAAGACAAATATGGCACGCAACATCAATCCTGTTAATCCAATTATTGCCGGGGGTTCCGCCCAAATTTTCATCGCCATCTATCCTCCCCGGCCTGCACCTGCTCTCGTGTTCATCCCAAAACCAAATTTGATCAAAACAAGTATCCCCGCATGGATTACCCTAACAAAGATTGCTGCACTTCTTCCGCTGTACCGATCACATAACAGAATTTATATAATTTTCTTTGTGAACCAAGCAACACACAAATATCTATAAATATCCACACTGCAATTTGTTTTATTAATACAAAAAATTATTTATTGATTAACCAACACTCGTTTTTTGCATTCCCCTATGGCTGATGAACGTTTAGCAAGCAAGCAAGTTTATTTATATAGCACAATTCATACATCGAAGCAATTCAATGTGCTTTACAAAGAAAAATAAAATAAAAAATATATAAAAATAAAATAACATAAAAACAAATACTCAAATTAAAACATCAAAACAAATGAAAACATCATAATAATAGAAATACAATAAGAAAACATATAAAGATTAAAAAAAAGATTAGAAATGGGATAAAAACATAAGGCTAAACAGTGTGGTTAAGTTTAAGTGCTCAGTCGTAGGCACGTGAAAAGAGTAGTGATTTTAACCTGGATTTAGGTAAAACACTGACCAGCTGACTTTTAAAAATAATTTTTGACATTTTCTGGAACAGATCTCATGTTGGGGTATATACTTTTGATGTGTATTCCAGTGTTGCTTTAAACATTGAATATTAATGAACAAACAAGTTAACCACTCATGTTATAATTTGTGCCAAATCATACATTATTTGAGATGGTATCTGCTATACACGTGTGCGCTGGTTTACTACTTTACATGTTTAAAAGCACAGGTTTGGTCCAGGCATGAGTCTGTTGGAGATGCATACTAGTTATTCATTAATTAGTGAAGGGAACTTAACACTTGGGAGAATGCAGAGAACCCGGTCACAGATGTAGGCTCAGTTATGCTCTCTCAATAAAATTACACTGCTCCAAAAAATTAAGGGAACACTTAAATTGCACAACAGGTCTCGATGAAGGAAATATATTAAAGATCAAAATCTTTACTGTACATTGTGTAATTTGTTGAGAACAAAATGATGGTCAGTGGAAACCAAAATCACCAACCAATTGAGGGCTGGATTCAAACTCACACTGAAAATCAAAGTAAACAATTGAAATCAAAGGCTGTTCCAACTTTCATCACGGCAACTCATAATGTGACTCAGTAGTGTGTATGGCCCCCACGTGCCTGCATGCACTCTCAACAATGTCTGGGCATGCTTCTGATGAGACGGCGGATTGGGGCCTGGGGGATCTCCTCCCAGACCTGGATCAGGGCATCAGTGAGCTCCTGGACAGTCTGTGGCGCTACTTGGTGGTGTCATAAGCACAAATACATAAGGTCCCAGAGGTTCTCAATTGGATTCAGGTCTGGGGAAACGTGAAGGCCAGTCAATGGCATCAAAGCCTTTGTCATCCAGGAACTGCCTACACACTCTGGCCACATGAGGCTGGGCATTGTCCTGCACCAGGAGTAACCCAGGGCCCACTGCACCTGTGTAAGGTGTGACAAAGAGTCTGAGGATTTCATTCCTACGTGTCTACCTCAGGAACCTCACCACTGCTATCCCTGCATTTCAGTTGTACATACACATACAGTTTTCCTCTTTGCACATTTAGAATTGCCATTGTGTATGCACTTTATTTTTATTTTTTTTACAGTTGTTACACACGCATGTCTACCTAGGGGACCTCATTGCTGATATCTCTGCATCTCGGGTGCACATGCTACCTTAATACTGTACATCACTCCTTCATTTGCCTCGTTTGCACACCTTGAATGACATTTTGAAATTGCCATTTGTACCTGAACAACTATTATCCCTGTTGAAACATACACTATACCACCTAATACTTGTAACATTTCTGCCCTCCTCTATTTGACTTATTGCACATTTAGTACTGCTCATCTACACATTCCACTGGTAATTTACATATCCTTAATACTTGTAAAATGCCCTCCTCTATTTGCACTTCTGGTTAGATGCTAACTGCATTTTGTTGTACAGTCGTGGCCAAAAGTTTTGAGACAGACACAAATATAAATTTTCACAAAGTCGGCTGCGTCAGTGTTTTTAGATATTTTTGTCAGATGTTACTATGGTATACTGAAGTATAATTACAAGCATTTCATAAGTGTCAAAGGCTTTTATTGACAATTACATTAAGTTTATGCAAAGAGTCAATATTTGCATTGTTGACACTTCTTTTTGCAATGATGACGACACGTGTTTCCTTGCAGGAAACCTTGGTTAACAGAGGAAGAACAATGATTTCAAGCACCACCCTCCTTTTAAAGCTTCCAGTCTGTTATTATAACTCAATCAGCATGACAGACTGATCTCCAGCCTTGTCCTCGTCAACACTCTCACCTGTGTTAATGAGAGGATCACTGACATGATGTCAGCTGGTCCTTTTGTGGCAGGGCTGAAATGCAGTGGACATGTTTTTGGGGGATTAAATTCATTTTCATGGCAAAGAGGGACTTTGCAATTAATTGCAATTCATCTGATCACTCTTCATAACAATCTGGCGTATATACAAATTGCCATCATAAGAACTGAGGCAGCAGACTTTGTAAAAATTAATGTGTCAGTCTCAAGATGTTTGGCCACGACTGTACTGTACTTGTACTGTTCAATGAAAGTTGAATCTAATATATATCTAATCTATCTAATCTAACAGCAGTCAGGGTACCGTTGGCTAGCACGTGGTCTGTGCGACTCTCTAAGGATATGCCTCCCCAGACCATCACTGACCCACCGCCAAAACTGTTCATTCTGGACAATGTTGCAGGTAGCACAATGTTCACTAGGGCGTCTCATGTGCTCAATGTGGACCTGCTCCCATCTGTGAAGAGAACGGGGCGCCAGTGGCCAACCTGCCAATTCTGTGGTGTTCTCTGGCAAATGCCAATTGATCTGCATGGTGCTGGGCTGTGAGCACAGGTCCCACTAGAAGACGTCGGGCCCTCATGCCACCCTCATGACAGTTTGGTCAGAAACATGCACACCAGTAGCCCGCTGGAGGTCATTTTGCAGGGCTCTGGCAGTGCTCCTCCTGTTCCTCCTCACACAAAGGAGCAGATGCCGGGCCTGCTGCTGGGTTGTTACCCTTCTATGGCCCTGTCCAGCTCTCCTCGTGTAACAGCCTGTCTCCTGGTTTCTCCTCCATTCTCTTGAGACTGTACTGGGAGACACAGCAAACCTTCTTGCGACAGCACGTATGGATGTGCCATCCTGGAGGAGCTGGACTACTTGTACAACCTGAATGGGCTGCAGGTACCGCTTCAAGCTACCAGTACTGACAAGGACACTAGCAAAATGCAAAATTAAAGAAGAATCAGTTAGGAAGGATAATTAGAGAGCAATTGTCTGTGGCCACCACCTGCAAAACCATTCCCTTTTTGGAGGTTGTCTTGCTGTTGCCTCTCCAGTGCACCTGTTGTCACTTTCATTTGCAACAAAAGAGGTGACACTGATTCACAATTGCTTATGCTTCCTAAACTGGACAGATTGATATCCCTGAAGTTTAATTGATTTGGTGTTATACTGTGATGATTACATATTCCCTTAATTTTTTTGAACAGTGTATTTATAATTGTCAACACTTCTACCCATATTTTTCATATTCCCCTATTTTCTTTCAAATTGCTGCTAGTTTACATTATTATGTATATTATTGCTATATTTTTGCTTTATATATTTCTGTATTCTTACTATGTAGATGGCGTGTGCCATGTCACAAGAATTTTATTGTTCAGAATGACGCTCTGTTATTAGAAGCATTTGAAAAATAAACTTTGAACTACAAAGTTTATAGTGGAGAAGGAGAACTGACCCTACTCCCCCAGCACAATAATATAGCAGCGTAAGACCTTGGGGCTGAGACAGGGGGGTCCAGTGACACTGTGGCCCTATCCGGGTGAGGACCCGGACAGGGCCCAACAGGCAGGAAATCAATCCACCCACATTGCCAAGCATCAACCAAAGGGACACCCACCAACCGCAACCAATTGCACAAGTACGCAACAGAGAGACAACAACAAGCCAGTCACTTCGCCCCCGAATGGCATTGGTGGGAGGGCATCCCAGTGGCGATGAGAGCCCACCTGGCAAGACAACAAGGGTGGACAGTATCATAGGCCATGCTGTAGAGATGAGTCTTTAGTAGACACTTGAAAGAGCACGTTTCTTTGAAATATTTCACTTTCCTAATAGTTTTTGAGTTGTATGAGTATTGTATGTCAAAGCTTTAAATTGGTAAACTTGCCAAGTATGCCCTCCTATAAAAAGTTGAGGACTGTATTGCAACATACACTGACATTTGGGGTCACAAATGTACATTTTTTGTCCATTAAAATATCACCAAATTGATCAGAAATACAGTGTAGACATTGTTAATGTTGTAAATGAATATTGTAGCTGGAAATATCTACATAGGTGTACAGAGGCCCATTATCAGCAACCATCACTCCTGTGTTCCACTGGCATGTTGTTTGCTAATCCAATTTTAGTACTTCAAAAAGCAATGTGATCATAAGAAAACCCTTTTGTGATATTAGCACAGATTAAAAATGCTGTGCTGATTAACGAAGCAATAAAACTGTCCATCTTTAGATTAGTTGTGTATAAAGAGCATCAGCAATTATGGGTTCGATTACAGGCTCAAAATTGCCAGAAAAAAAAAAAAACTTCTTCTGAAACTCTTAAGTCTATTCTTGTTCTGAGAAATTAAGGCAACTCCATGCAAGAAATTGAAAATCTTGTACAGCGTTGTGTGTTACTCCCTTCAAGGAACAACGCAAACTGTCTCTAACCAGAATAGGAAGAGGAGTGTGAGCCTGTGGTGAACAACTGAGCAAGAGGACTGCTACATTAGTGTCTAGTTTGAGAAACAGAAGCCTCATAGGTCCTCAACTGCCAGCTGTATTAAATAGTACCTGCAAAACACCAGTCTCAACATCAACAATGAAGAGCTGACTCTGGGATGCTGGCTTCTAGGCAGAGTTGCAAAGAAAAAGCTGTATCTCAGACTGGCCAATGAAATTAAAATATTAAGATGGGCAAAAGAACACAGACACTGGACAGAGGCAGATTTGGAAAAATAGGCCAGCATCCTGGACTCGCCTCTTCACTGTTGACATTGAGAGTGGTGTAACACAACATGCCATTGGAACACAGGAGTGAGGGTTGCTGTAAATAGGCCTCTGTACGCCCATGTAGATAATCCATTAGAAATCAGCCATTTACAGCTACAAAAGTCATTCACAACATTAACAATGTTGTATTTCTGATCAATTTGATATTTTAACAGACAAAAAATATACTTTTCTTTCGAGAAGAAGGAAAAGGTCAAATTGACCCCAAACTTTTGAACGGTAGTATCTTGTGACTTTATTGTAATGACATGTTAGTTTAAAGCAGGAAGTGGTAATCCTGCAGACTTCTGTTAACACTTCAGTTTCCCCACACTCTCTGAATAGATAAAAGGGCAGGGGTTGAAAATGTTTAGGTGTAGGCCATAGTCCAAGAATGTGCCAGAGAGCATAACATTACATCTTTAATTTATATTGTTAGTTGAATGACAATAATATATTTTCATAGAATTGTCAGTGAATTCATGCTGATTGTAAAACTGTCTTAAAGGAAACTTATTTACATATTCAGCAAATAATTTCAAGTAATTTCAGACGCTTTGACAAAAGTGAACTGCTGGTATCCATTGTGGTTTTCAGTTTTGTGTGATTGAACTAGAGGAAGTACTGCTTAAGGGGAACAGGATCCATTTCAAATGTTCAATTTACAATGATACTTCTAGTTCTCGCCCTCCTACCAGTCTTTCCAGGTAAGCTGCTTATATATGGCTTTTATATTTTTTAATATTTTGTCTGATAGAATTTAAAGTGTTAAATTTCCTATTGTTACATTTTAATTTGTCTAACAAATAGAACAGAAACTAAATTCTAATGAGGGGCTATGATGTGACTTAAACAATAGCAGTTGTGTTATCTTTTGTTTGACAGTGTTTAAAGTATTTTAAAATGTTTCTTATTGTTGCTATTTTGAAGTAATGACTTTCAATCCAAGATGTAATTCCATTTAATGTCAGTCAGTTACAATTGCATAACAAGAATTTAAATGTAATCCTCATGAAATCATTTGTGTTAAATAAAATGTAACAACAGGAAATGTAACACAAATGTTTTCATGAGGATTACATTTAAATTCTTGTTATGCAATTGTAACTGACTGACATTAAATGGAATTACATCTTGGCTTGAAAGTCATTACTTCAAAATAGCAACAATAAGAAACATTTTAAAATACTTTAAACACTATCAAACAAAAGATAACACAACTGCTATTGTTTAGCTCACATCATAGCCCCTCATTAGAATTTAGTTTCTGTTCTATTTGTTAGACAAATAAAATGTAACAACAGGAAATGTGTCTAACGAATAGAACAGAAACTACACCCTGATGAGGGGCTATGATGTGACCCAGTGATTCCGTTGCATTCATTTTACCGTGGCGTCCCACCATGGCATAATCTTTCCCGCCACGTCAAGAAATAAAAATCAATAATCAAAATATTTTGTTGGACAAAAAATTTGTCAGGGTACAACATCTTCCTTCAGGGTATTTAACTTGTTGTGCTTTTTTCTGCATGCGATTTGAGGAACACAGATCAGGAAAACTGTCATTGTAATCTGAGCCACCAATATACTCTATGCAGATGATCTGTACGAGAAGCACCTACAGTGAGGGAAAAAATTATTTAATCCCCTGCTGATTTTGTACGTTTGCCCACTGACAAAGAAATTATCATTCTATAATTGTAATGGTAGGTTTATTTGAACAGTGAGAGACAGAATAACAACAAAAAAATCCAGAAAAACGCATGTCAAAAATGTTATAAATTGATTTTCATTTTAATGAGTGAAATAATTATTCGACCCCTCTGCAAAACATGACTTAGTACTTGGTGGCAAAACCCTTGTTGGCATTCACAGAGGTCAGACGTTTCTTGTATTTGGCCACCAGGTTTGCACACATCTCAGGAGGGATTGTGTCCCACTCCTCTTTGCAGATCTTCTCTAAGTCATTAATGTTTCGAGGCTGACGTTTGGCAACTCAAACCTTCAGCTCCCTCCACAGATTTTCTATGGGATTAAGGTCTGGAGACTGGCTAGGCCACTCCAGGACCTTAATGTGCTTCTTCTTGAGCCAATCCCTTGTTGCCTTGGCCGTGTGTTTTGGGTCATTGTCATGCTGGAATACCCATCCACGACCCATTTTCAATGCCCTGGCTGAGGGAAGGAGGTTCTCACCCAAGATTTGACGGTACATGGCCCCGTCCATCGTCCCTTTGATGCAGTGAAGTTGTCCTGTCCCCTTATCAGAAAAACGCCCCCAAAGCATAATGTTTCCACCTCCGTGTTTGACGGTGGGGATGGTGTTCTTGGGGTCATAGGCAGCATTCCTCCTCCTCCAAACACGGCAAGTTGAGTTTATGCCAAAGAGCTCGATTTTGGTCTCATCTGACCACAAAACTTTCACCCAGTTCTCCTCTGAATCATTCAGATGTTCTTTGGCAAACTTCAGACGGGCCTGTACATGTGCTTTCTTCAGCAGTTGGACCTTGCGGGCGCTGCAGGATTTCAGTCCTTCACGGCGTAGTGTGTTACCAAATGTTTTCTTGGTGACTATGGTCCCAGCTGCCTTGAGATCATTGACAAGATCGTCCTGTGTAGGTCTGGGCTGATTCCTCAGCGTTCTCATGATCATTGCAACTCCACGAGGTGAGATCTTGCATGGAGCCCCAGACCGAGGGAGATTGACAGTTCTTTTGTGTTGTCACCTTTTCACCAAGCTGATTGGCAATGGTCTTATAGCCCATTCCAGCCTTGTGTAGGTCTACAATCTTGTCCCTGACATCCTTGGACAGCTCTTTGGTCTTGGCCATGGTGGAGAGTTTGGAATCTGATTGATTGATTGCTTCTGTGGACAGGTGTCTTTTATACAGGTAACAAACTGAGATTAGGAGCACTCCCTTTCAGAGTGTGCTCCTAATCTCAGCTCTTTACCTGCATAAAAGACACCTGGGAGCCAGAAATCTTTCTGATTGAGAGGGGATCAAATACTTACTGCACTTATTAAAATGCAAATCAATTTATAACATTTTTGACATGCGTTTGTCTGGATTTCTTTGTTGTTATTCTGTCTCTCACTGTTCAAATTAACCTACCATTAAAATTATAGAATGATAATTTCTTTGTCAGTGGGCAAACGTACAAAATCAGCAGGGGATCAAATGTTTTTTCCCTCACTGAGCACAGCGCGAAATGACTCTTGTTCTGTCTGTGCATGAAACAAGTTATTTTAGAGTGTATGTCTCTATAGAATGAAGGAGATCACCATAGGAACCAAAAGCCTAGGTTTGTATTGTATATTGGGGGGGGGGGGTCAGGGTCAATAGATCCCAGGATTTTCACTCTTTTCCAGGGGGGTCACATTAACCTGTCTGTAATATTGGGGGGGTCATAACCCCCCTGTATCCCGCTAATTCTACACCCCTGATAGGAGCGCACATTGAAGGTACCAGTCGTTTGTTTGCTAGACTATATTAGTTAGCTAACTTTTCAGTTAAAACACAAATTATTCTCATAATTATTAGTGATCAGTATAGTATACAGCTGCCACAACGGTATCCCCAGTTATACTGAGAAACAATGACGTAAGGCAAAGCAAGTTTTGCTAGCTAACAGTATTATTTTGCCATGCTAGCTAGTTGTTTATGGAGGACCAAACCTGCCAAAATTATAAATAAAAACAAATGTATCAATAAATATATTTATACAACAAAATATAATAATAAATATATTTATACAACAAAATATAATAATAAATGTATTAAACCTTTAGACCCCAAAATAATTATAGAATGCTGCTGTAGATTAATTACAATTCTCAAAATAAATAATATTTTTTCACACATTTCAAACAAACATAAAAAATACAAGTTAACTTTGTTTTAAAGAGCACCATCTTTAATTTTACACCGCATACATGTAACTTACTTAAAATATAATTAGTTTTCTCCCAATTTGTAGATACTTAATAAAAAATCGACCTCTCACTCTTCCTACTCCTCTCCCTCTACGAGCGCAGCACCAATTTGCCACTACACAATATCGATAGTAAGCTAACTTCAGCAAGCAATTGTGGTTGTTTCTATATTACTGATTGGTTGAAACAAGAACAAATATATACGTTTGCATAACAAAACACTCTTTTTGGGCGAGATTGAGCAACGAATCATTTGAGTTAGGCACAACTAACGTGATCATAAAGTAACAAAAAGGCACACACATCTCAAAACATTGAAAGTAGCCTGTGTAGGCAAATGCAGATCATTATCATGGTCATGTGACAACGTCAGAAAAGCACAACATTACTGCCTCCAATCTTGGCTAGCTAGTGAAAGTGACAGCTTGTCACCTCACAAGAGAAACACATTTCCGGCCAGACAACTTTTCTATAGTCTGATATAAGAACTGAACCGGACAACTAGTTGTTTAGTCAGCTATTGCAGTTTGCATGTATGAATAAAATCGGAAGAAACGTGATAAAACATTCAACTAGTTAGCCGACTACACAGCTAAATACAGCAATGTTTTAAATTACAAGACTGAGCAAGCAACCATTCGAGCTCCACAGCTAATGCGCTTAAAATATGGACAACACAAAACGTATAGGCATATTTTATTTGTTACTCACCACAACATCATTATCGCTTTCAAAGAGCAAGGACGTTGAACTTCGTATCACCAAACAACAAAGAAACAGCCTCTTCTAACGTAAAAAGTTGTGGCCGCATTGCTGCTAGCATTTTGAGTAAAGAAATTATAAAAACTAAAAAAAGTCAAATGACAACATACCCTATTTTCTGTTTTCTTATTAATGACAACATCCACGGGAACACAGTAACATGTTTTTATTTATTTTATTTTGTGATATTTACGCAAATATTTTTGTTAAAGAAACACAGCCGTCTGCGGCTGTGTTTCTAAATGAAGGCCGCCGACGGCCGCTAAGGGATCTAAAGGGTTAAATTAATCAATATTATTTCCCTGTTTATTTAATTCCTTGATGATTAATTTTTGTTTATTTATTTTTATATTCATTTCCATAATCTTATATTTCTGTATATATTTATTTCTGTATTTACTTTATCTAAATTATTTTATTTCTGTATTCATTCTTTAATACTGTATTTCTTTATTTCTGTATTTCTTTATTTCTGTATTTCCTTGTCCTAAAGCTAATTTAGGACAAGGAAAAGGGGGCGGGACTTTAACAGGCAGATGTAGCTTTCAAGCCCAGAGCGGCAGATAGAATCAAGCTGTGAAGACAGTGAATGCTGTTTTAGATCCTTGGGGCATCCCCATGTTGCCAATCACTATTCCTAGTTTAAGCACATGCATTGTTTGTACATACAGTGGATATAAAAAGTCTACACACCCCTATTAAAATACCAGGTTCTTGTGATGTAAAAGAATGAGACAAAGATAAATCATGTCAGTAATTTTTCCACTTTTAATGTGACCTATAATGTGAACAATTCAATTGAAAAACAAACTGACATCTTCGAGGGAGAAAAATGAAAAATAAAAACCTTACAATAACCTGGTTGCATAAGTGTGCACACCCTCTTGTAACTGGGGATGTGGCTGTGTTCAGAATTAACCAGTCACATTCAAACTCATGTTAAATAGAAGTCATTACACACCTGCCATCATTTAAAGTGACTCAGATTAATCACAAATAAAGTTCAGCTGTTCTAGTAGGATTTTCCTGATATTTTCTTAGTTGCATCTCAGAGCAAAAGCCATGGTCCGCAGAGAGCTTCCAAGGCGTCAGAGGGATCTCATTGTTGGAAGATATCAGTCAGGAGAAGGGTACAAAATAATTTCCAAAGCATTAGATATACCATGGAACACAGTGAAGACAGTCATCATCAAGTGGAGAAAATATGGCACAACAGAAACATTACTAAGAACTGGACGTCCCTCCAAAATTGATGAAAAGACGAGAAGAAAACTGGTCAGGGAGGCTTCCAAGAAGCATACAGCAACATTAAAGGAACTGCAGGAATTTCTGGCAAGTACTGGCTGTGTGCTACATGTGACAACAATCTCCCGTATTCTTCATATGAATGGGCTATGGGGTAGGGTGGCAAGACGAATGCCTTTTCTTACAAAGAAAAACATCCAAGCCTGGCTGAAGTTTGCAAAAACAAACATCAAGCCCCCCAAAAGCACGTGGGAAAATGTGTTATGGTCTGATGAAAGCAAGGTTGAACATTTTGGCCATAATTCCAAAAGGTATGTTTGGCACAAAAACAACACTGCACATCACCCAAAGAACACCATACCCACAGTGAAGCATGGTGGTGGCAGCATCATGCTTTGGGGCTGTTTTTCTTCAGCTGGAACCGGGGCCTTAGTCAGGGTGGTGGGAATTATGAACAGTTCCAAATACCAGGCAATTTTGGCACAAAACCTTCAGGCGTCCATTAGAAAGCTGAAGATGAAGAGGAAGTTCACCTTTCAGCACAACAACGATCCAAAGCACACATCCAAATCCACAAAAGCATAGCTTCACCAGAAGCAGATTAACGTTTTGGAATGGCCCAGCAAGAGCCCAGACCTGAATCCAATTGAACATCTGTGGGGTGATCTGAAGAGGGCTGTGCACAGGAGATGTCCTCGCAATCTGACAGATTTAGAGCGCTTTTGCAAAGAAGAGTGGGCAAATATTGCCACGTCAAGATGTGCCATGCTAATAGACTGCTTCCCAAAAAGACTGACTGCTGTAATAAAATCAAAAGGTGCTTCAACAGAGAATTAGTTTAAGGGTGTGCACACTTATGCCACCAGGTTATTGTGAGTTTTTTATTTTTTATTTTATTTTTCCCCCTCAAAGATTTCAGTTTGTTTTCCAATTGAACTGTTCACGTTATAAGTCACATTAAAGGTGGAAAAAGTTCTGACAAGATTTATCTTTGTCTCATTCTTTTACATCACAAGAACCTGACATTTTAACAGGGGTGTGTATACTTTTATATCCACTGTTGGTGACATGAATAAGGTATCAAATAACTGAGACAAGTGAATAGGCTACGAGAACAGTGCGTCTTTGCGGGTCTGTGCCAGGAGTACTGGCATTGAAATGGGTTAATTTGCCAATTCATAGGACCTGACTCATAGTTTAAGCAATCATATTTCCCCAAAACTCCTCTTGGTTTGTACCTATGCACTTGCGTTGAAATCAACTTGTTATCACCATCATAACCCCCGTGAGAGACCAGAAAAGATGCGCCGTTTTTTCATGTTCACTTGGAGAAAATGACACTGTCTTTTCCCCAAAACTCCTCAGTTTTTCTATAGGCTAACTGGCGTATACAGGTCCTGGTCATATAATTAGAATATCATCAAAAAGTTGATTTATTTCAGTAATTCCATTCAAAAAGTGAAACTTGGATATTATATTCATTCATTACACACAGGCTGATATATTTCAAATGTTTATTTCATTTAACTGTGATGATTAAAACTGACAACTAATGAAAATCCCAAATTCAGTATCTCCGAAAATTAGAATATTAATTAAGACTATTACAAAAAAAGGATTTTTAGAAATGTTGGCCAACTGAAAAGTATGAACATGAAAAGTATGAGCATGTACAGCACTCAATACTTTGTTGGGGCTCCTTTTGGCTGAATTACTGCAGCAATGCGGCGTGGCATGGAGTCGATCAGTCTGTGGCACTGCTCAGGTGTTATGAGAGCCCAGGTTGCTCTGATAGTGGCCTTCAGCTCTTCTGCATTGTTGGGTCTGGCGTATCGCATCTTCCTCTTCACAATACCCTATAGATTTTCTATAGAGTTAAGGTCAGGCGAGTTTGCTGGCCAGTAAAGAACAGGGATACCATGGCTTCTTAAACCAGGTACTGGTAGCTTTGGCATGGTTTGCAGGTGCCAAGTCCTGTTGGAAAATGAAATCTGCATCTCCATAAAGTTGGTCAGCAGCAGGAAGCATGAAGTACTCTAGAACTTCCTGGTAGACGGCTGCGTTGACCTTGGACCTCAGAAAACACAGTGAACCAACACCAGCAGATGACATGGCACCCCAAACCATCACTGACTGTGGAAACTTTACACTGGACTTCAAACAACGTGGATTCTGTGCCTCTCCTCTCTTCATCCAGACTCTGGGACCTTGATTTCCAAAGGAAATGCAAAATTTACTTTCATCAGTGAACATAACTTTGGACCACTCAGCAGCAGTCCAGTCCTTTTTGTCTTTAGCCCAGGCGAGACGCTTCTGACGCTGTGTCTTGTTCAAGAGTGGCTTGACACAAGGAATACGACAGCTGAAACCCATGTCTAGCATACGTCTGTGCGTGGTGGTTCTTGAAGCACTGACTCCAGCTGCAGACCACTCTTTGTGAATCTCCCCCACATTTTTGAATGAGTTTTGTTTCACAATCCTCTCCAAGGTGCGGTTATCACTATTGCTTGTACACTTTTTTCTACCACATCTTTTCCTTCCCTTCGCCTCTCTATTAATGTGCTAGGACACAGAGCTCTGTGAACAGCCAGCCTCTTTAGCAATGACCTTTTGTGTCTTGCCCTCCTTGTGAAAGGTGTCAATGGTCGTCTTTTGGACAGCTGTCAAGTCAGCAGTCTTCCCCATGATTGTGTAGCCTACAGAACTAGACTGAGAGACCATTTAAAGGCCTTTGCAGGTGTTTTGAGTTAATTAGCTGATTAGA
>JACXGI010008512.1:19021-33434 GCA_016801175.1 Esox masquinongy | reverse complement strand
TAAAGTGACTCTGATTAATCACAAATAAAGTTCAGCTGTTCTAGTAGGATTTTCCTGACATTTTCTTAGTTGCATCTCAGAGCAAAAGCCATGGTCCACAGAGAGCTTCCAAAGCATCAGAGGGATCTCATTGTTGAAAGATATCAGTCAGGAGAAGGGTACAAAAGAATTTCCAAAGCATTAGATATACCATGGAACATAGTGAAGACAGTCATCATCAAGTGGAGAAAATATGGCACAGCAGAGACATTACCAAGAACTGGACGTCCCTCCAAAATTGATGAAAAGACGAGAAGAAAACTGGTCAGGGAGGCTTCCAAGAGGCCTACAGCAACATTAAAGGAACTGCAGGAATTTCTGGCAAGTACTGGCTGTGTGCTACATGTGACAACAATCTCCCGTATTCTTCATATGAATGGGCTATGGGGTAGGGTGACAAGACGGAAGCCTTTTCTTACCAAGAAAAACATCCAAGCCCGGCTGAAGTTTGCAAAAACAAACATCAAGTCTCCCAAAAGCATGTGGGAAAATGTGTTATGGTCTGAAGAAACCAAGGTTGAACTTTTTGGCCATAATTCCAAAAGGTATGTTTGGCGCAAAAACAACACTGCACATCACCCAAAGAACACCAAAACCACAGTGAAGCATGGTGGTGGCAGCATCATGCTTTGGGGCTGTTTTTCTTCATCTGGAACCAGGGTCTTAGTCAGGGTGGAGGGAATTATGAACAGTTCCAAATACCAGGCAATTTTGGCATAAAACCTTCAGGCGTCCGTTAGAAAGCTGAAGATGAAGAGGAAGTTCACCTTTCAGCACGACAAAGACCCAAACACACATCCAAATCCACAAAAGCATGGCTTCACCAGAAGAAGATAAATGTTTTGAAATGGCCCAGCCAGAGCCCAGACCTGAATCCAATTGAACATCTGTGGGGTGATCTGAAGAGGGCAGTGCACAGGAGATGTCCTCGCAGTCTGACAGATTTGGAGCGCTTTTGCAAAGAGGAGTGGGCAAATATTGCCACGTCAAGATGTGCCATGCTAATAGACTCCTACCCAAAAAGACTGAGTGCTGTAATAAAATCAAAAGGTGCTTCAACAAAGTATTAGTTTAAGGGTGTGCACACTTATACAACCAGGTTATTGTGTGTTTTTTATTTTTCCCCCTCAAAGATTTTAGTTTGTTTTTCAATTGAATTGTTCACATTATAGGTCACATTAAAGGTGGAAAAAGTTCTGACATGATTTATCTCTGTCTCATTCTTTTACATCACAAGAACCTGGCATTTTAACCGGGGTGTGTAGACTTTATATCCACTGTATGTGTCACTTGTATGTACCTGCCCCCTAATGCAAGGTAAAAACATGACACCCATTTAGCTTTGAGTGTGCATGTGTGTGTGTGGGAGTGTATGTGTCAGTGGACAGAAGCTCTTTGTCAGTGGATGTTACTTCGGAGGATAAGGGGATGAAGCTGACATGTTGACAGCTTCCACACTCTTCCCTGTTCAGGCTAGGCTTGACTCTAGCAGAGACCGAAGACTCAGTAAAGTCAGAGATAGTTAGCATGTCAGACCCAACCACCAGGGGCTGTGATGTCAGAGCAAACAGATGAAGGGGCTGGGGGCTCCTGTTGGCTCTGACATCATCCCTCAGCGGGTGACAAGCTCTGAAATCACAAGTGGTGAAGTTGTGATGTCAGAGCCAACCGATAAAGCTGTGAACAGAGAAACCCTCTCACAAACAGAGGCTATAAGAACACACATATTACTACAGTCAGGTTTAATTAGGACACTCACTGTATCACTACAGTCAGGTTTGAACAGGACATTCACTGTTTTACTACAGTTAGGTTTAAACAGGACACTCACTGTATTACTACAGTCAGGTTTGAACAGGACACTCACTCTATCACTAGTCAGGTTTAAACTGGACACTCACTGTATTACTACAGTTAGGTTTGAACAGGACACACACTGTATCACTAGTCAGGTTTAAACAGGACACACTGTATTACTACAGTCAGGTTTGAACAGGACACTCACTGTATTACTACAGTCAGGTTTAAACAGGACACTCACTGTATTACTACAGTCAGGTTTAAACAGGACACTCACTGTATTATTACAGTCAGGTTTAAACAGGACACTCACTGTATTACTACGGTCAGGTTTAAACAGGACACTCACTGTATCACTAGTCAGGTTTAAACAGGACACTCACTGTATTACTACGGTCAGGTTTAAACAGGACACTCACTGTATTACTACAGTCAGGTTTAAACAGGACACTCAC
Organism: Esox masquinongy; assembly: GCA_016801175.1. Classification (NCBI taxonomy): domain Eukaryota; kingdom Metazoa; phylum Chordata; class Actinopteri; order Esociformes; family Esocidae; genus Esox; species Esox masquinongy. The sequence continues at coordinate 31,140 of JACXGI010008512.1, read as the reverse complement.
TGTATTACTACAGTCAGGTTTAAACAGGACACACTTGACATTACTCAACAGTCTCATGTTTCACCCTCACTTTACAAATGTGAATGACAAAATCGAAAATGGATCATTACTAATGTAACGTTTCCAAACGAAGAAAGAAATGGAAGAAAAAGATTGTCTAAAGACATTTTCATTCAAGCTGGAGGTTACACAGATGTGTATGATAGACTCTCTGGTGCGTGCATGATATACTTAGTGTTGTCAATGACCTCCACAATGCAGTACGGAGGGAATAGAGCCGTGAGGCAGGGTGACTCGCTCCACTGGAGGATGAAAAGGATTAGAAACAGTTGAGCAGAACAGAGGATAAGAGCAGAAACACTAATATGTAGCACAACACAGTGCTTGTGTCCAAAATGGCGCCCTATTCTCTATTTACAGTAGTGCAGTACTTTGTGCAGGGCCTCTGGGAACTCACAGAGCCCCTCGACCACCAGGGCCTCATGTTTTCTGTCCGTGGCTGGAGGGAAACGTGAGCAGGAGATTCAAATCAAGAAGCCACAGTCTTTAAAACACTCTTTTTCATACATATAGAAAATATATAGTCTTTGAATTATCTTAACCATTATCAAGTTTCCAGTTGAAGTAGTACTGAGTATGCTAGAGTACTGTTCCAACCCAGTGGCCTGAGACGGACACTAACCAGGTGGGATTCAGTGGATAACACTCTCTTTCCCCTGTTGAACAGTTGTGTAGCCAAGGGCATAGGCAGATATAGGCAGGTATACACCATCATTTGGAGGTGACGCCCATCTGATTTGGGGAGATTTTAGTAAATCAATAAATCAATAAATTATGAATGTAAAGTGTCGCAAAACAAAACAATATGTAATTGTTCAGACAGATGTATCTGCTGTAGCTTTCACGTGCCTGCACCAGCTTAACTGCATGATAATCATTACACTTCAGTTGATATGCAGGGATCTCATTATTTGTGCTTGTCGTTTTCTGGCATGTATTTAAAAGCATGGCCAGCGTACACCCTAAATCAATTCCCATTGCATTCTTTTGAAAAAGCCCATCCCTACAGATCTCCATGTCATACTTTATCCTTTACCCTGTAGTAGCTATTCTCATGTCCCAGGAAAGTTAATTAGACTTGCCAGACCTCAATTTATGGAAAATTCATGGTAAATGTCTGCTGGCCAGCTATCAAGCAAACTATTTAACTTTAGCAGTAAGATCATCCCTGCTGAAGGTGACCTAAACCTATCCAATACAACACAGAGCAACACAGGCCCACAGCTCCTCTTCCTCTGCTAAGACCAGGTCTCAGATACAGAAGAGACATGCTTATGTTTCCCAAGACAACTTCCTAGTAGGCCTATCTATAACAACACATTCTGACCCAAACACTATGAACACTTTTACAGTTCAGTCATAGAGGCATCCACCTGGTCTTGCTCCAGACTATTGTGTTCAAAATAAAAACCCTATGTCATTTTTGTAAGAGTAGGGTTTATATGCTTTATATATTAATAAATGCTCTGCAAAGTGTTACCCCTGGTAAATAAGCGAAACCTATGCAACGCAAGACAGCACATTATATTCTGTTAGTTACTGGACAGAGAGACAGTGTGGAGGGAGTATATCTACATGTATTATAGGCTCCGGCTCAAATGACACCCGATTCTCCATATAGTGCACTACTTTCGACCAAAGGAAATGGATTATCATAAGACACTTGACCAATAAAGCAGCAATATGGGCAAGTGCCGAGAGGAAAAACAGAACTGCTCATTGGCTGGAGGCATGCACAAGGGTTTGCTATAGGTCAGATGCATCGTTGGCTTGGCGCGTTGGCTTGTTGATTTTGATGTCGGGAATCTGTCTCAGTCTGTCCTGCCCATCTTGGCAATGAGTTCATCACAGATCTTGGTTAGCTCCTCAATTTCCTCAGCCTGTGAAGAGACACAAAATCACATTAGGGAGATTCACGACTAAGACCTAGATTATATTCGGTTCAGAAAAATGCTGTGTAATGTAGGGCAGACCACATTCTGTTGTGTATTATCTTCTAGGGCCAGTAGCAGCATAAGGCAATAGCATGTCCATAGGAGCGTTAGCCCGTACCTTCTGCTGCAGGGCTCTCTCCAGAGATTCCACCCTCATCTGTTCCTTCCTAAGGCTGGCGGTCAGAGCAACACTCTCTGAGCTGGCCTTGCTGCGTACCTGGGCTATCTCCTCATTAGCCCTGACAGGAGAAACAGGGATTTTGAATGGCTTTTTACTGTCCAAGGATTGTAAAAGCTAAAGTGTGTGTGTGTGTGTGTGTCAGTGTGTGTGTGTGTGAGAGATCATACTTGTCAAGTTTCTCCTCTGCGTGGAGTTTGAGTGTCTGGTATCTCTGCTCCTCTTGCTTGACTCTGGCCAGGTACTCCTGAGCACACTTCTTCAACACCTCCTCATTCTACATGCACACAGTGGTAGAACCACAACATCACACATCAAATGTGTTTCAAGACCAATCATACAGAGGGTTTTTGATCTCTCAATTTTGACCCCTCACCTTCTTAAAGCCGTCCAGAGTGCTTTTCATGTTCTCATAGCGGCGGAACATGTCGGACAGTGACCGTTCGACTGAGTTCAGGTCCGCTAGTGCAGATTCCTTTTCCCGGGTTACAGCTTGCAAAGACCTCTGGGAGCTCATGCTGTTGCGTTGTTCGTCCTCTGAGAGAGGTGACATAGTTGGTCCATAGTGTGTCTATGCACTGATGCCACCATTACTCTGGGTATACCAGTCATTTATCCAGATGAACTGTTTGGCTGACCTAAGATACTCACCAATCATCTGAGCAATGGTCTTCTCATACTCTGACACGATCTTCCTGTGAGAGAGGAAGAATGTTGACTGATGAGTCTCAGCCAACCGTTTGTCTGTTCACTACTCAGTACAGATAGCACCCTTACTTCTTACAGTTCAGTTCAGCTGAACGATAGTTACCTCATCTCCATGACTTCCTGTCTGCTGTCTTCATACTTCCTTTTCCAGTCACTGGCCTCAGTCTCCTTAATGATGATCTGACACAGGAAACAGTTTTCACTGTGTTACCCTATGTGTGTGTGTGTGTGTGTGTGTTTTGCACGTGTTATTTGACCTACCTCCTCTCTGATGAAAGTTAGAACTGCTGTTTTCTCCTCCTCGCTAATGCAGATCGAGTCTAGAACTTCACTTCCTGTTTTCTTCTGTGTGTCACTTCCTCCCAGCTTGGCATTCTTCAGCTGGCAGGGGTTCTCATGCTGTGGAAGAGGAGTTCCATATGTTTCTAATTTGAAGTCTTGACTGGTTGGTTTGAATCCTGAATGCTAATTGGTTGATAGCTGTGGTATATAAGACCGAATACCATGACATCACAGCACATTTTACTGCTCTAATTGCATTGGTAACCAGTTTATTATCGCAATAAGAACAGCTTATTGCGATTATAAACCAGTTACAACAGAACAGCGCTTAGCTGTGATATATTGGTCACATAACACACCCCCTGGTTCCTTACTGCTTAAATGTATTAAAATGTACTGGAGCCATATACAGTCAGAAAGATCTCTATAGCTCTGCCTTCATCAGCTACTTGTGTCATGCAGCAGGTCTACTGCAGCACTCTGAGAGGAGGGGTTACAAGGAGATACACCACAGTTAGAAGTGGAGAACTAAGTGTGGTTACTTCCATCTAATCTTCTCGGCCATTCCTTTAACCCTTCTGTTGTCCTACCCTAGATTATAACTGACACATCCTAATCCTATGACATGATAATGGAGCTGGAGATGACAAGCAGGCTGAGGAGATCAGGGTCAGTCCAGTAAGTTACTGTTGTGCAGTGGGCTGATGAGCTTTGCTAAGACAGAATATTAGCCAGTCACACCACCATCTGCAATACTAGACTAACTAAGCCAGTCACACCACCATCTGCAATACTAGACTAACTAGGCCAGTCACACCACCATCTGCAATACTAGGCTCACTAGGCCAGTCACCATAACCATCTACAATACTAGACTAACTAGGCCAGTCACCATCATCATCTACAATACTAGACTAACTAGGCCAGTCACCATCACCATCTACAATACTAGACTAACTAGGCCAGTCACCATCACCATCTATAATACTAGACTAACTAGGACAGTCACCATCATCATCTACAATACTAGACTAACTAGGACAGTCACCATCATCATCTACAATACTAGACTAACTAGGCCAGTCACCATAATCATCAACAATACTAGACTTACTAAGCCAGTCACCATCACCATCTACCACACTAGACTCACTAGGCCAGTCACCATCACCATCTACAATACAGTACGTGACTAACTAGGCCAGTCACCATCACCATCTACAATACTAGACTAACTAGGCCAGTCACCATCACCATCTACAATACTAGACTAATTAGGCCAGTCACCATCATCATCTACAATACTAGACTAACTAGGCCAGAAGGTATTTACTCAACATCTTTGTGAACACTGTGAACTAGATGATACAGAGGATTTTTAACTGTTCTATAGACATAATAGCCATAAGGCTACTTGTGAGGCATTTTGGGTATCCAAAAAATAACCCATGTGAAATTTCTAAAAGGCACTAGGCTTTAAATGCCAGGATGTAATACTCATTAAGCTTTTCATGTAGTGGTAGAATTAGCTACACACAATTGAGGACGACACCTATGTGTTGGCTACTGTATTCGTCATTAACAGAATGTTGTAGTACTAGTAAATACCTACAGAATTTTATAGTACTAGTAATTAGCTACAGAATGTTGTAGTACCAGTAAATAGCTACAGAATGCTGTAGTACTAGTAAATAGCTACATAATGTTGTAGTACTAGTAAATAGCTACAGAATGTTGTAGTACTAGTAAATAGCTACAGAATGTTGTAGTACTAGTAAATAGCTACAGAATGTTATAGTACTAGTAAATAGCTACAGAATGTTGTAGTACTAGTGAATAGCTACAGAATGTTGTAGTACTAGTAAATAGCTACAGAATGTTGTAGTACTAGTAAATAGCTACAGAATGTTGTAGTACTAGTAAATAGCTACAGAATGTTGTAGTACTAGTACGATTAGTATGCAGTTTAAAGAAGTCAGATTTGGGACAAGGCCAGTATTCCATATGGCTTGCTTACAGGTGTCTCCATCTGGTGTACTGTACATCCATGTATATTATACATTAACCAGTCACATCCCATTATCTTATATTATCTTATATTCTCACCACCCATATATATATATAATTGTATGTCAACTCCCGGTGTAGATTTCCATATTCAGTATTGTTGGGTGATTCCAGTTCCAGAGGTCATTAAGTAAATCATTTAATTCTGAAAGCCCATGTCTCATGTTTGAGAATGATTCCAACTGCATCAACCTGTCTCCAATCTGGGAATTGAGAGAGACCAGCATGGCGGGAGTGTGTTGCTATATGACATAAGACTATGGACAGAACCAGGACCATACTGCCCTGAAGTGGGCCACAGACTCTGGGCTACACACAGTTTGTATCTGTTAACAGGTAATATTACTGGACTCACCATAGAACAGCATTCTGCGACCTCTGGACTGACTGACACACACAGCTCTGGCCCTGGGAGAAAAAAATGCACCATGTCAAACAGGTTATACTCTTGAATGAAAAGTAAATGTATCTGTGTTGAGTAGCCCACACTGTATTCTCATGACCAAATCTTCTATTCTGACTCCGGTCACTGGAAGCTCCATGTGCTACTGTTGTTTGACCAGAAGGAGGCAGTGTACACTTTCATCATAAAGGACATGACAAAAACTCACTGTCTCAAAACTAACCCCTGCGTTGCAGAATATTGTGTATATTGTTTTAATGGCATACCTATGGTAGATATGTGTGTAAATGATATCTATGAATGTATTCACTCACTACTGTAAGTCACCCTGGATAAGAACATCTGCTTAATTACCTAAATGTAATTAAATATAATTCAATATCTTACTTAAATGTAAATGTTATCAGAGCTGGAATGGACAGAGCAGGACTGGACAGAACAGTAGTGATTCTTAGGACAACTGAGTTGAGTACATTAGAAGTGTGTCACATGCAGCCTGAGGGACTATAGATCTGTATGGTCTGTTTCCAGTCAAACTGCTGGGTTCTGCTGATAGACTCATACCCACACATCTGAGGGAGTAGTTCTTGTAATATGAATGTATCTGAGGGAATAGTTCTGGTTATATGAATACATCTGAGGGAGTAGTTCTGGTAATATGAATGTATCTGAGGGAGTAGTTCTGGTAATATGAATGTATCTGAGGGAGTAGTTCTGGTAATATGAATGTATCTGAGGGAGTAGTTCTGGTTATATGAATACATCTGAGGGAGTAGTTCTGGTTATATGAATACATCTGAAGGAGTAGTTCTGGTTATATGAATATAACTGAGGGAGTAGTTCTGGTTATATGAATACATCTGAGGGAGTAGTTCTGGTTATATGAATATATCTGAGGGAGTAGTTCTGGTTATATGAATACATCTGAGGGAGTAGTTCTGGTTATATGAATATATCTGAGGGAGTAGTTCTGGTTATATGAATATATCTGAGGGAGTAGTTCTGGTTATATGAATACATCTGAGGGAGTAGGTGTGGTCATATGAATAGGAATAGTTCTGATGAGTAGGCCTGGTGGTTAGCGGAGAGCCTCGGTCAGAACATAGGATCACAGACAGATTCTCTTGATCAAATGAAGCTGGCACGCATTAACACACAAACACACACAAACACACACACACGCTGATGTTTAGATGTGTCTAATCCCCTCACCCACACCCACCGTGATGTTCTCTGTCTGCTCTGAGTCCTGTCGTGCCGGCTAGCTTCTCCTCATCTGTCGCATGGCCCTCACAATGCTCTTCATCCTATAGATAGTCGATGGACAGTCAAAGACATTTTTATCTGCTTTTTGCAATAGTCTGCCTTTGTTCCCAACCTACAGTATTATGCCAGCTCAACCTCTCAGAGAGGAATTTATACAGGACCACAGGTAAACCTCTCAGAGAGGAATGTGTACAAGACTGCAGATTAACCTCTCAGAGAGGAATGTTTACAGGAGCACAAGTTAACCTCTCCAATAGGAATGTGTACAGGAATGCAGGTTAACCTCTCCAATAGGAATGTGTACAGGAATGCAGGTTAACCTCTCCAATAGGAATGTTTACAGGACTGCAGGTTAACCTCTCCAATAGGAATGTTTACAGGACTGCAGGTTAACCTCTCCAATAGGAATGTATACAGGACTGCAGGTTAACCTCTCCAATAGGAATGTGTACAGGACTGCAGGTTAACCTCTCCAATAGGAATGTGTACAGGACTGCAGGTTAACCTCTCCAATAGGAATGTGTACAGGACTGCAGGTTAACCTCTCAGAAAAGAAGGTAAAAAAAAAAAAAAGTGCCTTCAGAAAGTATGCAGACCCATTAATTTCTCTACATTTCATTGTGTTATAGACTCAATTTATAATTCATAAAAAAAAAAAACGTTGTGGCCATCAATTTATAAACAATACCCCATAATGAAAAATTTAAGACATTTTCAATAATTTGTTCCAATTTATTAAAAATAAAAAATGTAAATATATAATTTACATAAGTATTCCAACTAAATATTCAGACCCTTTATTCATACCCTTTTGCATAAATGCCAATGGCAGTGATAATAGCTTTGAGTGTTCTTGTTTATGCCTCTATGGGGTGTGCTCAAAGACATTCACAGACTGGTCCTGAAGTGTTGTTTTGGCTGTGTGCTTTGGGTCCTTGTCGTGCTGAAAGATGAATCTTCCTATACGGTCCTGCATGCACTGGATCAGGTTTTCTGGTCTCTGTATTTTGCTCTGTTCATCCTTCCCTCAATCCTGACCAGTCGCCCAGTACATGCTACTGAGAAGCATTCCCATAGCATGATGCACCCACCACCATGCTTGACCATTAGCCAGATGAGGAGCAGTACCTTATTTTTGCCAGATTTAACGCTTGGCATTCCAGTCTAATTGTTTAATTTTGGTTTCATCACACTAGCCACTTAAAGGCCTGATTGCTGGAGTGTTGTAGAGATGGTTTTCCTTCTGGCAGGTTCTCCCATCTCTGCATAGAAACTATGAAACTTGGTAACACTGTCCATTTCTTCTATGTAAACTCCATGACCAAGGCCCTTCTTGCCCAGTTACTTAGTTTGGTGGCCAGCTCTAGGAAGAGTCTTAGATGTTCCAAACGTCTTCAATTTCACAATGATGGATCCCACTTTGCTCCTGGGACCTTAACATTTTTTAGCAATTGTTTTATAACCTTCCCTAGATCTATGCCGCAACATAATTCTCTAAGGTCAGAAATAGGTACAAAGATTTCATAGAATGTCATGGCTTTTGTTCTGGCATACATGGTGAAGTGTGGAACCTTATATAGACAAATGTGTGCCTTCTAAATCATGTCCAATCACTTGAATTGGCCAAAGTTGTTTGCCAATCAAGTTCTCAAGACATCTCAAGGATGTTCAAAGGACACAGGATGGATCTGAGCTCAGTTTGGAGTGTCATGTTAAGGTGTCTGAATGGTTATGTACATTAAATTTATTTTCAATAAATTGTCATGTTAATCTCTCAGAAAAGAACGTGTTCAGGGCCACTGGTTAACCAGTGTCATTATCAGGTGCAGAGGAAGGGCACCAGGGTAAGAAAAACATCAACAATATAATCACATTCACGCTCAGATGCAGGCACACAACTACACACAAACACACAGGTGACACAATGATGGTTAAATACAGCCATACACATACAAAGGTAGCTGTCCCCATCAAGAAAAGTGTGAAACAGAAATGTCAAACACTTCCTGTTTTAGGAGCTACAGTAAAAACGTTAACCCTTACCTTTCCGCTGCTGTTCTGTAATAGAGTCTGGTTGTCCAGCTTCTTTACTTTACAGGAGTCTCTGAAGACAAAGAGCATTGAGGTCAGAGGTACTGAGGCCGAACTCCACACTTACCCTACTCAGATCATAACTACCATTTAACTGTGTACGTATGTGTATTCATATGTGTGTGTGTGTGTGTTTGTGTGTGTGTGTGTGTGTGTGTGTGTGTGTGTGTGTGTGTGTGTTTAAACGACCAGCCACAAAGGTAGTGGAGTCCTATGATTTGGTACTGTGTGAGACCAAAACAGTGTTGCTCTTAATTTGGATAAAGAGAGAGCATGAGTACAGTGGTGGAAGTAGAAGATAAAGCAGGCTTGGTAATCAGTCATCTTTCTCTGTTGCCTCGCTCTGTGTGTCTGTGCTGCTGAACTGTGAAATCACAGCAGAAAGCAGATTAATGAAACAAGCTGTTGCCTAACAGAAATAAAAGCTGTGTCACCAAACCACTGTACAGAGCCTTACCACGCTCAGTGAGGTTCATTAAATTGTTTTTACTCTGTTATGAGGTCACCTTTCTCAGACGGTATCTTAATCTATCTCTCCCTCCCTCTCCATCTTTCTCTCTGTCTCCCTTTCCTCCTCTCTCCCTTAGAGTTTGTGCAGTGGACTTCTGGTGGGGTGGTGATAAAATAACAGGCTCTGTGATCGACTCGCGCTGCCTATGTTATAAACTGATGACTACAGCTGTAATTAATTTTGGTCCATGCGTCAACCTTACACAGCAGTAGAGGGAGATGACCAGGGCTGCTCTGACTACAGTGAGCTCAGGTAGGAGAACATGCACTGAAGGACACAGAGGTGGGTAGATAAATGAGGAAGAGGTTTAGCAGAGAGAGTACATTGTACAGTATTTATAGCACAGAGGAAACAGACCTGCTCAGCAGTCCCACTGCCACACAGAAAGAGGCAGAGAGACAGCCATAAGAGAGACAGGAGAGGAGGTGGTGGAGGCGGTGAGGGGTACAGGGAGGGCCATGCCATGTTGCTTAGGGGAGGGATGGTGATAAGACTGAACCTTCACAGTGCTTGAAGATGTATTATGAGAGTTGTACTGACGTGATGCATGCGATCTTCTTGGGTCGGTCTGAGTCATCTGGTCTATTCAGTTCAGAGGTCAGGCTGTTGGAATCAGGGTTTACGTTGCCATTGGGGTCAGAGGTTATCGGAGCAACGTCATCAACCTCTGCAGGGTCGGGGCGGATGTGGACAGGAAGCGAGGGGGGTCGCAGGTCTCGGGGCTGGGAGAGAGGGGACGGGGAGAGACCCGGTCTGGAGGTCAACCTCAGGTTGAGGTTCTGGTCTAACCCTGCTCCGTTCAAAGAGGAGAGGTTGTTCACCGTATCCTGGATTTCTTGGACGGAGGCGGGATACACATCCTGATTGGAGTTCCTGTCCAGGAAGGGCTGTGGCATCAGCTGTCCGTCATCTTTGGTGAGCGCTGCTGAGAAAAGAGATGGAGTCAGTATCTCACTGGGCGCAAGAGAGGATTTTATGTCAACAGGTACAAAAATGAATATGCCTTCACTGTGAAATAACAGCAACATGTAAAAGACCCTCAGTTTTCTTGGTTCATACAATAGGTAATCTATAATCTCTCTGTCTCTGTTTTTTGTCAATGCCTTGCTCCCCCCCTCTGTCTCGCTCTCTGCCTGTCTCCCCCTCTCTCTCTCTCTCTCTCTCTCTCTCTCTCTGTGTCTCTCAGTCTCTGTCTCTCTCTCTTTTTCTCTCTCTCTGTCTCTCTTGTTCGCTTTCTTTCAGTGCTATATCTTCTAGCGAAAAGTAGCACATTCACCTTTGCTTACCACTTTTGTGTGTTTGTGATCCAGGTCTATTTGCACATGTGGGGATAAAAGATTAAAAAAACAAACAGAAAAAAACATTCCAAAAATATGTTGGGGCAGTTTTTCTCTAAGGAACCCCAATTTCTGTCTTAGGGGATAGGTTTAGATTAACTGTAAAATTGAGCAGTTTTAGAATTGGTATTATTTTTAGGTTTAGGCATTATGTGTCAAGACTAGGGTTAGGCATTAAGGCTAGGTAAACTTCGGACATAAAGGTTATTGAGGTTTAGGTGAGAGTTAGGTTAAGGTTAGGTTAAGTTTAGGGCCAAGGGATGGAGAACATGAATGTCTGGATAGAAAAACAAACGTGTGTGTGTATTACTATATTTGGTGCCAAAAAAGTCCTCACAACTTAAACAAAAGCACAAGTGAATGTGTGTGTGTGCATACGTGTGTGAATTCTTGCATGTATTTTATAAGTATCTCTCCCTTAATGACCTACAGAGGGCCTCACAGCCGTCTCTCCACACAGCTTCCTGTGTAATTACTCTTAGAGGGGACTAGGTGGCCATTTAAACCTTCTCAAAACCTTTTCTTCATTTTATGTCTTGCTGTAAAACACTTATAAAGTGTGGGTGTGCATAGTCCCTTGTGCTTCAGGGAGAAAAACATCTCTGGAATAAAATGGAGTGTCCTATATCAAAGTCCTAAGACAGCTCTGCACCCAGGGAAAACGTTCATTGTTTGTTCTTAAAGGAAGTCTGCCTCAGTCCAGGGCACGCAACACATGACTAACTTAGCTGCAGCTTGCAGACAGTTTGAATGGACCCATTTCCTGTTCAAACACTGAATGGATCCTGACTTCCTGATTGAATTCTAAGAATGGTACAGTACAATGGTCCCTGCGTCTACAAAAACTTTATGTACAGCATACACACACACACACACACACACACACACACACACACACACACACACACACACACACACCACCAGACAGGGGTAGACATATGCACAGCATTCTTATGGGCCCAGTAATAATGTGAGACCATGTTCAGCCCAGAACCCTGTTGTCTTTACAACAGCTGACAACATGCTCCTAACATGCCCCAGTACTCTGGGGGCAGGGGTGGGGTTCTGTTGACACGGCTGACAGAGGAGAAGAGTTGGGTCCCTTAAGTGCTTACTTATCCCCATTCTCCAAAATGTGACCGGTAGTCTGAGCAGCCCTGCACAGAATGTCTTGCCTGCCACCCTGCAGCTCAGTAACACTGGGATACAGACGGCTCTACAGACACCATGCACAGTGTGCCCTGTCTGTCATCCTGCAGCTCAGTAACACTGGGATACAGAC
>JACXGI010008511.1:0-24695 GCA_016801175.1 Esox masquinongy | reverse complement strand
TGGTTCTGGTTTCCCGTGGTCTGTCCAGGACCAAATGTCACACAGACTGTTTCGTTATAAGGTCACTCACTGACACTTTTTTTGTTTTTAGCTTAGATTCACTGGACAGCTGTGAGATATGAAAACAGCATAGACAATGCAACCACGCATGCAGACAAATACCCCCACATACATTTTACGTTTTACTGTCTTTGTGGAGATCTAAAAATGAATGAAAAAATCTTAACCCAATTTCTTACCCTGGCCATAATGATACTTTTTACCTAACCCAAACCCCTAAGACAGAAATAGCAATTTTCCTTTTATTTTATGTCCTACAGAACTTTATTTTCCTTGTTTTACTATTCTTGTGGGAATTACTTATGACAGTTAACACACAAAAAAGTTATTACCATTGAAAATCCTTATTTTCTTAAGCCCTACGTACGTATCCGTTTCTCCTAAGGGACAGTTTTATTAAAAATCCGGTTGACTAACTGGTTCTTCTCCATTACTAATAACACAAAAGTACTGTAACTAGTGATATAATGTTGTCTAGATAGAGCATTACTATTTGTATGTGTGAACATGCAGTTAGGTCCAGAAATAATTGGACACTGACACAAGTTATGTTATTTTGGCTGTTTACCAAAACGTATTCAAGTTACAGTTAAATAATGAATATGGGCATAAATTGCAGTCTCTCAGCTTTCATTTAAGTGTATTCACATCCAAATTGGAGGAAGGGTTTAGGAATTACAGTTTATTAATATGTAGCCCCCTCTATTTCAAGGGACCAAAAGTAATTGGACAATTGACTCAAAAGCTGTTACATAGACATTTGTGGGCTATTCCTTCATTATTTCTTCATCAATTAAGCAGGTAAAAGGCCTGGAGTTGATTCCAGGTGTGGCATTCGCATTTGGAAGCTGTTGCTGTGAACCCACAACAGGCATTCAAAGGAGCTCTCAGTGCAAGTGAAACAGGCCATCCTTAGGCCTTAGGATCCATCAGCGAGATGGCAGGAACATTAGGAGTGGCCAAATCAACAGTTTGGTACATTCTGAGAAAAACACAAAAAGGCCTGGACATCCACGGAAGACAACAGTGGTGAATGATTGTAGGATTCTTTCCATAGTAAAGAAAACCCCTTCACAACATCCAGCCCAGTGAAGAACACTCTCCAGGAGGTAGGCATATCATTATCCAAGTCTACCATAAAGAGAAGACTTCACGAGAACAAATACAGAGGGTTCACCACAAGGTGCAAACCATTCATAAGCCTCAAGAATGGAAAGACCAGAGTACACTTTGCCAAAAAACATCTAAAAAAGCCAGCCCAGTTCTGGAACAGCATTTTTTGGAGAGATGGAATTAAGATCAACCTGTACCAGAATGATGTGGAGAAAAAGGTGCGGAGAAGGCTTGGAACAGCTCATGATCCGAAGCATACCACATCGTCTGTGAAACACAGTGTAGGCAGTGTAATGGCATGGGCATGCATGGCTTCCAATGGCACTGGGTCACTAGTGTTTATTGATGATGAATTCAGCCGGATGAATTCTGAAGTGTATAGGGATATATTGTCTGCTCAGAATCAGGCAAATTCAGCGAAGTTGATTGGACAGCACTTTGCTTTACTGAGGGACAATGACCCGAAACATACTGCGAAAGCAACCCAGGAGTTTTTTAAGGCAAAGAAGTGGAATATTCTGCAATGGCAGAGTCAATCAACTGATCTCTACCCGATTGAGCATGCATTTCACTTGCTGAAGACAAAACTTAAGGCAGAAAGACCCACGAACAAACAACAACTGAAACAGCTGCAGTAAAGGCCTGGCAAAGCATCACAAAGGAGGAAACCCAGCGTTTGGTGATGTCCATGCGTTCCAGACCTCAAGCAGTCATTGCCTGCAAAGGATTCTCGACAAAGTAGTAAAATGAACATTATTTATGATTGTGTTAATTTGTCCAATTACATTTGATCCCCAGAAATATGGGGACTGTGTATTAAAATGGTTGCATTTCCTAAACGTTTCATACAATGTTTTTGTTAAAACCCTTGATTAAAGCTGAAAGTCTGCACTTCAATTGCATCTTGTTTGTTTCATTTCGAATCCATTGTGGTGGCGTACAGAGCCATAATTATGGAAATTGTGTCAGTGTCCAAATATTTCCGGACCTAACTGAAAGTAGCATGTCATAAAATGACATCAAATCTGATCTCCTTCAGAGAATCCAGACACTGAACATCAATATAACATGTGTATTTGAAAGAATATTAATAATGTCTTTAGCATTCTCCATTGATGCAGGCGGGCCAGCACAGTGCAGCAATGCAGTATTCCAACAATTCATCTCTCTGCCAGTTACTCTCTTTCTAGCTGGCATTACAGCAACTGACTCCACACCATCACACCATTTTGGCTTCTTACACAATAACTGCTTTTGCTGGTGTACTTCAGGGATTTCAGAGTCTCACTCAGATGTATTGACCCACATACTAGCTAGCTGAAATAGACACATTTGACTACATGTTATATTTTGGCCTGTGTATTCTGGCTGTTTTAACAGAGGTTCCAGTCTATATGTGTCAGTATTTTTGCTGGAGTTTGAATTTCAGGTCACATATTAATATAATATTTATATAGAATACAACCAGGTCTTTGTGATCATGTACTCATGACCTTCTATGTCATGAGTTCATTGGTCAGTTTACAAATAACAATTATATAGGATGAATAAATATCAGTCACAAATGAGACATACAGCTCCGGAAAAAATTAAGAGACCACTGCAAATTGAGCACTTCTGTTCCTCACTCAAAACCTGGTGCAGTGGTCTCTTAATTTTTTCCGGAGCTGTATAAGGGTGCACCATGTACAAACACAATTTTTCACATATTATTTGCAGTGTAAAGGTTTCAGATCAAACTCTTACTTTGAAGCTGAAAGGTGGTCTCTGTTATTGGCTGTGATTGATCTGTCCCTGAGGGTGGATCTCATGTCTCACTGTGACCTCTGTCACACCTGACTGGCTACAGGATTTATAGACCTTATTCACTTATGGCCTGAGTGGCCTGTGTGACCACCAAAGAAGGTTACTGACCGAAATGTCTGCCGTAAACGTGAAGATGGGGTTGCATTTGTTGAAGTAATCTTTCACCGGGCCATGAAGGGGATGGTACGCTTCAATATCACATCAAGTGATTCTCTAATTGGAAATCCTCTGGTTTTAGGTTATTTGCATGGCGACGGGTAATTTCGAGAAGAGCTCCGTCAAAACTGTCCGATGTCTTTGCTTCAGTGGTTCTCCTCAATCAATCAGATGATGGAAGGAGGACGTGTTGGAGTGTAAACTCATTAAAAAGCAGCATCATCAATTACTGTTTCCCCTAATGTGTTAATGATGAGGAGGAGCATGAGTTGGAGGGAGAGAGGGAGGGAAGGAGGGAGGGAGGAGGAGAAATATTTTGATTCAGGCTCGTCTTCCCTCGGTACCCATGAGCGGTTGATGATTGATGGGACTGGGAATGTAGACCTCTCTAGCTCTCTCTGTCTCTCTGGGAATGTACAGGCTACTGTTGTATGCTTTTCTGTAAGACAGATTCCATACTGTGCGCTAGCTAGGCTTCCTGATCCAGTGTTGCACTCTATTGCACCCTTCTACGCACAATGCACTTCTGAAGAAATGCTTGTATCAGCAACAGTGTTAGAGCTATTGGTGCACACGCACACAGGCGCACACACACACACACACACACACACACACACACACAGGCTATTGAGACTGTAATAGTCTCCATGGCAACTCCTATCCTCTCCTCTCTTCTTTGCTCAAACTGTGTGTGTGTTTGTGTGTGCGGCGAGCTCATGTGAAAATAACAGAACCCTCAGAGAGCCAACTAAATGTCTCCCTTCTCTCTTTGTCTTCATATATAAATCTATGTATATATATATTCCTTTGGTTGGAGCTTTTGGGAACCAACGAGTTGATGTTGAATCATTTTTTGTAGCTTGTCTTGATGTAGAGCTGTAGAACCTCCTGAAGCCGATCATATCAGATGCATGGGTTTCAGGAGTAGAGTATATGAAAGATAGATGTCTGTGTGGGACTATTGCATACATAATAATCTAGAAAAGCTTGTCTAGAACCCTGCAACTTATGTAGGGTTGTCATGACGATTAATTGATTTCAATTTCTGTTGCTTAAGAGCCAAATGACTGGTAACATGGATGTCTAAACTGGACTGTGAAACAACAGCGTTTGGGATCTTATGAAGCAGCCATTAGAAATGTTCTAAAGTCATTCCTCATAGTCTCTCTCTATAACCTTACCGTCTGCGGATGTAAGATGTCTGGTTTCAAGTACAAATGATGAGAGGAAACTGTCTCACCCATTGAGGGACTAGTTCAATGCAATGACTCCTCTGGGGAAAGGTGCCACTTAGATGAAGTAGAGAGGAAACGAATGGCATTCATAGTGTGATGATAGTGTTTTTAATCTCCTGCTGAACTGATGAGTTCCTGATTGTGTGAAGATTGTTATGTTAATTAACTGGCTGATTGCCAGACTACTTCAGTCTGATGATTGAGGTGAATTACATGAAATAAGCCAATCCCACTCAGACAGCCATTTAACCCATATTTCTTACCCATCATTTTCCTTATCTGGGCCATCAGGGCAACTCTTTGTTTCTTAAGGAGTTATTGGACTAGTTGTCAAGCTGAAGATTTCATGTTTAATTTTATGTAAATGGGAAATTGTTAGAAATTAGTTTTCAATCTTTAAAAACATTTTCTCAGTGATTGCATCTCTTTATTTTGTTCCAGCTGACATAATCTCAACGGTGGAGTTTAACCCTTCGGGGGAACTGTTGGCCACAGGGGACAAAGGAGGAAGAGTGGTGGTTTTCCAGAGAGAACAAGAGGTACAGAAACCTCATCAACACACGCACGCACGCACGCACACGGAGCAAGATGGCCTCTCTCACTGAGATAACAAGACTACTAACTAACTGATGCCTTGTGACCCCGTTCTTTCCTTCTCTCTCTTTCTTCCTTTCTGTCTCCCCCTCTGTCTCCTCTCTCCCGCCCTTTCTCTCTGTCTCCCTCTGTCCTATCTCTCTGTCTCCCTCTGTCCATCTCTCTGTCTCCCTGTCCCTTCCCCCAGACTAAAAGCCAGCCCCAGAGGCGAGGGGAGTATAATGTTTACAGTACCTTCCAGAGTCATGAGCCAGAGTTTGACTACCTGAAGAGTCTGGAGATAGAGGAGAAGATCAACAAGATAAGATGGCTGCCGCAGCAGAATGCTGCCTACTTCCTCTTATCCACCAACGGTGTGTGACATGTGCATGTGCGTGTGCATGTGCGTGTGCATGTGCGTGTGTGCGTTTGTGCGTGCGTGCGCGTGTGCGCGTGTGTGCGTTTGTGCGTGCGTGTGTGTGTGTGTGTGTGTGTGTGCGCGCATAAGAGTTAGAAGCAGTGGAGCCATAGCCAGCTCCATCTGTCGTTGGTCGTGTGGCCCTGCTGTGCGTGTGTCCATTCATACGTGAGTCTGTGTGTGCGCAATGTGTGTGTGTCCTTCTTGCTGTTTCATCCATGCATGAAGCTCTCAATCTCCAAGGATTCAGCTTGTGGATTTGGCTCTGGCTCAGTCAAGCAGAACACATACAGATCTAACAGAACTTGCTCTTATATGGATATTGAAGGGCTAGAGGCTCCACTGTTTACTATGTGCTATGGAAAAATGTGAGATGATTTTTTGTCCCCCAATGGTTACCTCAGATCTACATCAGATTCATTATTGGTTCTGCTCCTTAACCTGTGGAACTGCATCTGATTCTTTAGACAGCAGTTAGAACCGTTCTATGCATTTATATGACCACAGTCTTAAAAACATCTCTGTGACTACAATCATGGATAATACTACCTAGGCTGGCATCAGTCCAAATGTTTGGCAGATTGAACTCCAGACGTAGCTCACACCACAATCACTCACTGAACCATGGAGCTTAATGCTTAATCCCCCCCCCCTCTCTCTCTGTTGGTGTCTCTTTTTCTCTGTCTCTCTTTCTGTCTCTATATCTCTCTTGCTATACCTCTCTACCTTTCGTGTGTTTTGTAGATAAGACAGTGAAGCTATGGAAGATCAGTGAGAGAGACAGAAGACCAGAGGGGTACAACCTGAAGGATGAGGACGGACGCATCAGAGACCCATCTACCATCACCTCGCTACGGGTGAGAGTTCACACACGCACGCACACGCGCGTGGTTAAGAGTGGTTAATACTTAAATGCATCCCCTGTCTAAAGATGAGAAGTCATTCAGTGATTCGATATCATTTACGTTAATATTGCAATACTTTATGCAGGAATGGGTCTATAAAGGGGTCTTCAGTCTTCTAATAATATATAATATTGCTCCCTCTAATGCCCTGGAGAAATGTACTCAAAAAGACGGATCATGTCTCAGAGGATGGGTGTGCCACACCTAATGTCAAGTGTTGTTATCGCCATGGGAAAACACACTCAGACAAACACACACACACACACACACCGATATGGAGGATAATTCTGAGAGAGCTCAAATGCTCAGTCAGCACTGACAGATGAGACTCTGTCACCATCAAACCCACACAACAATAAGGGAGGGGTAGGGGAGGAAGGAAGGAAAGAGTCATGGATTTGTGTGCTGAGATTAGTGCTCTGAAGGGGAGCATTTCTCTCCCTCTCTATTCTTTGAAACCACCTCACCCAGCCAACTATGGTCTTCAATTTCCAGCTCAGTGTATTTATTACTGTCTGTCTGTCCGACTCTCTGTCTGTATCTTTGTCCATCCCTCAGTCTTTCTCTGTCTGTCACTGTCAATTAAATTAGAATTTTCAATGTAAAGGGCAGTATTGGCTTGGGAAACATTTGTTTACATTGCCCAAGCAAGTTGGGGAAAAAATAAGACAGTGTACAAACAGGCAAACTAATATAACTAACATAAAATTGTACACAACAAAGAAAACAAATTATCAACAAATGAAAAATGTACAGGTTGATTGTCTGTCTTTTGTAACCACAATCCAGGAAATATTGAGCTACAAGTGAATGCTGTCTCTACGTTTTCTCCTAATACAATACACATTTTCTCCTCAACACACAGTGCAAGAAATCTGCCAACTAATGTCTGTAAATTTCAAGAAATAAATAGCTCTAAATTACTTGTATTTAGAGCAGTAGGGTAACTTCTCCTGACCCACATCATTTACGAAGTGTTTCATGGCATCCTGTCTTCATGGCAAGACTATGATCACTGACGTGGATTAGATTAGATTCAACTTTATTGTCATTGAACAGTACAAGTACAGTACAACGAAATGCAGTTAGCATCTAACCAGAAGTGCTAGCTTGATACTTGGAACGTCGGGTGCAGGACATTGTTGCACTGCTCTGATGCTCGTGCGATAATAAACTGCGCACAATGGTTAACTGCGCTCAACTTGGTAAAAAAAAGTCGTATTTCATAAAAATATTCAGTTTTTCTGAGGCAGCGCATCACAATTTCGCTATTACAATATGAGGGAAACCGTGGTTTCTATCTTTCTGTCTCTTTGTCTGTCTCTGTCTTTCTCTGTTCCTCAGAGTGAATGAAGTGTGTTTAATGGCTTCTCTGTAGGGTAGAACGGTGCCCCCAGGCCATTTCTGGCTGTTAGCACCTCTCTATAGGCCTGATACTGTGGTTAAAGTAGGGACACATTGCAGCACTAGTCATGATAGAGGATGTGTCAGTCGTTGTACTGACAAAAGAGCCCTTTCTCCTCCCAGGTGCCTGTGCTCCAGCCGACAGATTTGATGGTTGAGGCGACAGCGCGTCGTGTCTACAGCAACGCCCACACCTATCACATCAACTCCATCTCTGTGAACTCTGACCTCCAGACCTACATCTCTACCGACGACCTCAGGGTCAACCTGTGGAACCTGGAGATCACTGACCAGAGTTTCAGTATCCAATCAGTTTTAAGACTTGAAAACACAAGTTCAGTTGTATTGGACAGCATGACTAGTTTCTCAACTATAAAAATGGACTGACTTCAACTTAGAAAGTCCAAATGATTTAGCCAACTTGTCATTGTAGGAAATGTTTTCTCAGTTTGTTTGTCCCTGAGCCAGCCTCTCCACAGACATCGTGGACATCAAGCCGTCTAACATGGAGGACCTGACGGAGGTGATCACGGCAGCGGAGTTTCACCCCCAGCAGTGTAACACCTTCGCCTACAGCAGCAGTAGGGGATCCATACGCCTCTGTGACATGAGGAAACAGGCTCTCTGTGACACACACTGCAAGTGTGAGTACGGGGACGTGATGGGTACACACAGAAAGCGCCACACGCGCGCACACTCCACATGAGACATGCTGCACTGTAAAAGCCAAGTCACTGTCTACAGCTCCGGAAAGATTTAAGAGACCTCTGCACTTTTTTCTTTCCTTTCCAAAAAAAGTCGAAAAGGAAGGTTTTGAGTGAGGAACAGAAGGGTTAAAATTAATAGACCACTACAAACTGAATGCTTCTGTTCCTCATTCAAAACTTTCCTTTTCGACAAGGAAAGAAAAAGGTGCAGTGGTCTCTTAATTTTTTCCGGAGCTGTATTTGGACTGCAAGTAGGGTGAACAGAGAGACAGGGACATAAATACTGCAGGTTTAAAATCTTTGGAAAATTGAGGTTGATAGAATGGGGAACCGGCTGGGACCCGAGGCAGAGAGAAGGAAGACAGACAGAAAAATAGAAAGAGCGAGGAAGGAAGAAAGGAGGGAAGGAGAGATTCGCTGTCAGTGCCTCTGCCTTGATTCAACCTTTATTCTAGAACAGCCAGTGGCAGGGCATAACCTTTTGTAAGCTCAATATTGAAGGATTGATAAGAACACACTTCAGTGAGGCTCTCTGTCAGTCAAGACAGTGGGAGGCTTAAAGTCTCAAAGCCCCTGCTTCTCTAAGGTTGAGATGATATGCATATCCCTCTGAATGAAATGAACAATGAATACATTGACATTTAAACCCGAGAATCGATGGTGTGAGATGCAATAGCTATATGTCCCTATGGAAATACCAAATTCACATCCCAAATGGTGCCCTATTCCCTATCTAGTGCACTACTTTTGACCAGGACCCTGTGGGAAAAGGGTGCCATTTGTTGTTGTTCAATAGAAGTAGTTATTTATTGTATTGACGTGTTCACTGGTCCATACACACACATCCTGTTGAATATCACATAAGGGCTGAATATTTCAGCCCATTTGGGATTCCTTCTCGGCCTCAGGGCCAAAAGGGGAATTGGGTGTGGGCTTTTCTGGATATTGTTATGCGTACATATTTTTTTTTAAATAAATTTTCTAAGCATTTTATGCTTTATTGTCAAAGACAGTGGGGAAAAATTGACAAGAGGGTTATTGCTGAAAGAGCAGTGGGCCGGATCAGAACTCACACTACAGTAGTACCAGAGACATTGGGTCAAAACACACACTACAGCAGTACCGGAGACATTGGGTCAAAACACACACTACAGCAGTACCAGAGACATTGGGTCAGAACTCACACTACAGCAGTACTGGAGACATTGGGTCAGAACTCACACTACAGCAGTACCGGAGACATTGGGTCAGAACTCACACTACAGCAGTACCGGAGACATTGGGTCAGAACTCACACTACAGCAGTACCGGCGACATTGGGTCAGAACTCACACTACAGCAGTACCGGAGACATTGGGTCAGAACTCACACTACAGCAGTACCGGAGACATTGGGTCAGAACTCACACTACAGCAGTACCGGAGACATTGGGTCAGAACTCACACTACAGCAGTACCGGAGACATTGGGTCAGAACTCACACTACAGCAGTACCGGAGACATTGGGTCAGACCGCTGGACCCACTCGCCAACACTTGACGTGATATTTTCCAAACTCTTGCTTCAATAGCTTTGTCCTCAATTTTGAACAATAAAAACCAGGAAATGCTCTAGGTTTGTTTTTGGAAACAGGACAAGCATGCCATCTTTCAGAGGTTGCATGCTCGCACACGCACACACACACGCACACACACACATAGAAGCAGAAAGGCAGGTGTGTCCATGAGCCTGAGGACAGGATGATCATGTGGATGAGAGCATTGTTTACCTTCCCCCTCCCTGTCAACCAGACCAATAAATCTGTAAGACATGCTGGAGACTGCTGGAATCGATCAGCGTAGAGAGTGCGGGAGAGGGGAGGGGGAAAGGGAGGGAGGGAGGGAGGGTGGGAAAAAGGAAGGGGAAAGGGTGAGACCAGAGGGGGGTGGGAAAGAGGAAGGGGAGAGGGTGAGACCAGAGGGGGGTGGGAAAGAGGGAGGTGTTGGGAAATGGAGAAAGTGTGGCACAGCAGGCCCTCCTAAGGCACTGGTCCCAGAACATAGACACACACTATTAAACACAGCAGGGGGAGTTGTGGGGGGGGGCGGCGGCAGGTGGACATTCTCCAATATCTGACACACACACACACACACACACACACACACACACACAGCAATCTAGCAGGAAAACAACAGGCCTTGTGACATTGATTTGTTTTGTTTTCTCCCTCATCCCCTCCCTTTACGTCCTTCATCCCTCTCTTGGCTCCCCGCTGACAACCATGTTATCCCTAAGTCAACAAAGCAAAGGAGAAACACACACACGCACACACACACACACACACACGCGCGCGCGCACACACACACACACGCAAAGCAGAGACTGGTTTTTCATGAACGCTCCCGCTGGTTTGATAATAGACTCATCGATGCTTAGAGTGTTATTACTATGGCGTAACTGTTCCCTCCCTCTGTTCCTTCGTCTCCCTCCCTCCTCTCTCTGTCTCTCCATCTCTCTACTTCTATCTCTCCCTCAATCTATTCTTTCTTTTTTCCTCTCCTTTTCTCCATCTCTCAGTCTTCGAGGAGCCAGAGGACCCATCCACTCGTTCTTTTTTCTCTGAGATCATCTCCTCCATATCGGACATTAAGTTCAGCCACAGTGGGCGCTTCCTGATGACCAGGGACTATCTGACCGTCAAGGTCTGGGACATAAACATGGAGAACAAACCACTGGAGACGTACCAGGTACGTCTGTCTGTGCTTGTGATTGGTCGGTTGGTTGACTTCTGATCACTCGACATCCTAGACTTGGTTAATATCTCAACTTCCCAGTAATGCTGTAAATGACTTTAAGCCAACCAGGAAATAGTGCCTGGTGTTTTGTCTTTTTGCTTCAATTTATGCAAATAAAGACCTAGAGGCCAGGTGGGAGGAGTTTCTAACTCATCAATGACTTAGGGTTTTTTTACATTATGTGAGAGAGAAAATAAAATGCAACATACACTGTCTTAGTTTGCATAATAATTTCCATTGCGTTTGAATTTAAACCAGTATGTTCAAGACATCAATCGAGGGAAAATCGAGCGAAAGGCTTGCGCACTGCACAGACGCTTGATACAGCTCAGACACAATTGTCGTCCCTCTTGCAAAACTCAGGGGGAGGGCTCTATCAAAATGTGCTGCATGCTAGCTCTTTACAAAACAAAATGATGTAGTGTCTTGAGTCTTCTTCGGTATGTCTCAGAAAATGTAGCGTAACGTAAACAAGCCCTTAGATTCATTGATCAGATACCAGGTAGGTGTGAAATCCTGCATACTGCAGACTTGGAATGACTTTGACCTGTGCCACGAGGTCATTCCCTGAC
The DNA here is from genome assembly GCA_016801175.1 of Esox masquinongy. Taxonomy (NCBI): domain Eukaryota; kingdom Metazoa; phylum Chordata; class Actinopteri; order Esociformes; family Esocidae; genus Esox; species Esox masquinongy. Next base: position 12,973 of record JACXGI010008511.1, on the reverse strand, counting down.
CTCTTTCACGGTTTCAAGGGATGGCTTCCCAAATGTCATTCTAATTCCCAATTAGGGCACCTATGGTCCAGGGACAAACAAAGGTTGGACCCCCATATGCCTTGAAGGGACACAGACAGACAGGATGAGTCTTGCAAATGAGCTCAGGGCTCAGTGGGTCTTCCTTGGGGTAATTGGTGGAGGACAGGTTGGAGAAGGAGCGCTGTAACGGGGGTGGTTATTAGGTTGAGCGATGGGGTTACAGTCATTCGATTTATCCAGCTATCCTATTTCCGACCTTAGTTTAACAATGGAGGTCAACTGAAGATCCACTGATCTCTAGCTGTGTAGCTAATCCAGAGGACAGGAAGATTGTTCTAGATAGTAAGCTCTAGATACCTCAGTCACAATAAATTAATGGGTGTCCAAAGCAGTCATATTTAATTAAACCCATATTCTGTATTAATGTACGTGTCTTGTTTATATCTGTCTCTATGTCATGATAGTTATTCAAGAAATAGGATATATAGAACAGGCCTTGCCGTTCAAAATGTAAGATTTTTAATGATTATATTTTTTGTACTATTCTTGTTTATCACCAGGTCCATGACTATCTGAGGGGGAAGCTGTGTTCTCTGTACGAAAACGACTGTATCTTCGACAAGTTTGAGTGTGTCTGGAATGGGTCAGACAGGTGAGTGTGTGTCTGTCTGTATGTGTCTGTCTCTATGTCCATCCTTCCACCAGTCAATTGATCCATCTCCTCTGGTCTCCCTCCAGTGTTATAATGACCGGGTCCTATAATAATTTCTTCCGGATGTTCGATCGGAACACCAAGAGAGATGTGACTCTGGAGGCCTCTAGAGAGAACAGCAAACCCCGGGCCATCCTCAAACCACGCAAGGTTACCACCATAACACTTTACACTTATCTTCGAAATCTGTTTTTGTTTATCACATTTTTTTTGGACATTTTTGTAAGATTGCAAATGTATAATATTAAAGATTAGTCTGCGTGAGTTAATTCTGGATAAAGAACAACTGCGTCAAGGCTGTCATTTTGGTTTGACTGAACTGAGCAGTAAAAAGTCAAGTCTTTCCTAAGGTTATTTTGCGGACATTGTGTTTTAAGGACTTGACCGTTACTCACGGTCCTTAACCTTCAGACCAGATTGTCCTCTCTTTTAGGCACAGTCTAGCACTTAAACAGGAGACTATATTATCAAAGATGGCAAATGTGTAATATTGAATTTTTCAATAGTGAAATTGGACGAGTACTATTGGAAATACTGACCCCTCCTCTGGTCCTCAGGTGTGTATGGGGGGGAAGCGTCGTAAAGACGAGGTGACAGTAGACAGTCTGGACTTCAGCAAGAAGATTCTTCATTCCACCTGGCACCCGCAGGAGAACATCATTGCCGTGGCAGCCAGTAACAACCTCTACATCTTCCAGGACAAGGTCGCTTAGGGGTCAAACACCCCTGACCTCAGACTCCTGACCCTGTGCAGGGTGAGAGATGGAGGGAGAGGCTGGAGCGACGGACGGAGGAGGGGAGAAAGTGAGATTGTATTCATTAAGCTCTCCTCCTCTTCCTCCTCCTCTGTCTGATTGATGTGAGCCAGATATGGCTGGAGGACAAGCTATAATTCCCAGAATGGGAATTTCCAGGATATACTTGGGAATTCCCGCTCTTAATTCAGGAGTGTTCAGCCTGGATCAAAGTTATAATGAAGAAGATGTTTCTTCTAGCAGCTTTGGCCTGCACAAGCCTCTCCGTGGCCTCCAGTTAACTGCTTTATTTATTTAATTTATTCATGTGGATGAAACAACACGTGAAGGAGCAATGGGGTGGAGTAACTCATGCACCCAGAGTGACTCTAGATTGGATTCACAGAATGATTCATGGAGAGGAACTGAAATGTACCAGAGCACCCTGCCTGACGACGGCCATTTTCTCTCTGTTACAGTGAGCACACAGACCTTTATGGAGGCTCCAATCCTCTGTTCTCTCCCAGCAAGTTTGTGACAGGGGTCCTGTCCGGTTCTGCACATGAAAATGACTGTTATACTAACTGAACCTTGGTTATAGCATTAAAAGTTATCCACCTCACAGCCAATGTCTTATCTATGCATACTCGATGGTATGCTAAATGTGGATATCGACAGAAACACGATTCGCGAGTGCGGATGTTTCTGCCTGTAAACTGAGAAGCAATGTCTCTCATTTGACTCTTCCTGCGCCGTTGTGTCTCTGAAATGAGACAGACGCTCATAATGAGAATGACGGGGCCTCTTTGAGGCCAGAGCGACGCTTTTTATTTCGTTTAATGCTGTTGTTTTCCTCCGTGGGTCTCCTTGTCTCGTCAAGGATTCTGTTAAAAGATGTGGTGCCTTCTTTTTGGTATGTGGGGTTAATGTGGCGTGGGAGAAGGGTGTGTCGGTGAAAACGGTGCAGCAGTGAATGTTTTCACCCGAAAATATCAACGTCGGGGTGGGGGAGCAAAGCAAATGTGAGTTAATGAAGTAACTGAATCCTACGAGTTGACTTGACACCTCGATTATAGCAACCGACTGCACGTTTGTCATCTTACGGGGGGTGTTTTATCCATATCCCTATTTCGACTACTCTGTAGCAGTATTACCATGAATTGTGTGTTCGTATAACCGACGAAAAGACAAAACAAAACAGTTGTATTGTAACACAGCCTGCACAGTCTCCCAAGCCCGGAGATTTCCCTAGTTAGTTAACATGGACAGGAACGACTCTTGTCCCTTGTCATAAAATGTCCCCAGGGGTTCTCGGTTGGCTGCGTGTTCTGTCTGCCACAGTTCTCTGCTCTTTTGGTGTGTGGGTGACTAACCGAGATTTACGATCAAGTTGCCCCTAGATTCTGATCTAAGGTCAGATTTTAATATCTCTATCCAATGGTAAGGTCAGAATTGGGCAACTGTGAACTGATCTTAGATCAGTGCCTACAGGCAACTTCTTAGTGTCCAACCAGACAGGATGGTATCATGACTTCAAGCCTAGCTACTATGTGCGCTCAATGATATCAGGGACTTTTGGTTATTACTGTATCCCAAATGGCAACCTATTCACTTCATGGTGCATTACTTTAGCAATATGGTCAGTATTCCACTGCTAAGAGCTGTTCTTTGGCACGATCCATTGCTGAGTGCCTGGATACAGCACTTAGCTGTGGTATATTGGCAATATACTGGCAATATACCGCGAAACCCTGATATGCTTTATTGATATTACAAACCGGATAGCAATGCAATTAGAACAGTAAAAAGTTATGTGATATAAAAAACATGGTAAATACGAAAGCAATAAGGACTAATGGGCTGTGGTTTATGGCTAATATACCACGACTAAGAGCTGTTCATAGGCCTGACACATCGAAGAGTACCTGGACATAGCGCTTAATGGCGGTATATTGGCAGTATATCACAAACCCCTGAGAAGCTTTATTGCTATAATGAGCTGGAAACCAATGCAATTACAGTACTAAAAGGTGATGTGATGTGATGTCATACCCATGGTATGCGGTCTCATATACCACGGCTATCAGTCAATCAGCTTCCGGGATTCTAAGCACCTAGTTTGTACAATCCCGTGTACCACTTTCAGCCAATCAGCATTCAGGTTTCAAATACTGCAGTTTATAATTTAAATAGGACTCGAAGGGCTTTGGTCAGAAGTAGTGCACAACACAGGGACTAGGGGGTCATTTGGGATGGACCCTATGCTCCCTTTACAATGTAATGTTCCAAACCGTTTTTATAGCTCAGAATGTATTGAAATGCAATTATTTTACCATGCAGTCTTTATGCTTATTGGAATTACTTTGATTAAAAAAGTTTGTGCAAGTTTAAGCATATGGTTTCTGTCTTTTCTAGTTATTGTGTTGTAGATCTGTGTGTTTTTATTGTGCTCATACAATTGTTTGTGGCAGGCCTACTAATATATAGAGTGTCTGCCACTTTCATACACAGGTATTTGATAGGGGATGCAATAGCGCCCTCTAATGGTTATAAAATGTAAAATAAATCTTATGTAGGGACCAATTTGCCATCGGAGTCCTCAAAGCTGTTTTGCTGAGAATGTTCTCCTTTCCTGTACTTACTTCATAGGTAAAATGTTTTTAATAACCGTATTTTGTGAGTACATTATTTTCTGCAAAAGGACATATTTTAGAAATATTGAACTTAAAGCGCTTACCGCTTTCAGGTCATTCTACAAATGAATTCATCTGATTCTGAGTTACAAAATGAAACCAACATTTTATATATACATAAAAAAAATCATCATATCTGACTAAGGGATATGTATCCCCAATTAGGTATATAACCCTACTAGTCCTGCAGGTTGAAATACCAAGGCAAAAGAGAAATTACTTATTTATAGACTAAATTCATCGCCTGCTGTTTCCCCAAATTAGAAATTTGCGTTTAATTTGCTGCACTGGAGCCTATAGGCCTACCTGCGTCTTGCTGCGTCTGTAGGGGATGGTGGAACATGGAGAGCGTTCTAATTGGCCCAGGAAGGGTCGACTCGTGCAGTGTTGTCAGCTGGCGATGTCAGTTGTCAATCAAACCGTTGCCTTTATATGGGCGCGTACAAGAATCTGCTCTTCTGTCGCCGGGATAAAGCCATTTTGAGACAAACAGACCACCAGACAGGTAGACGGGAACATCACAGTCTGGCTGCAGATCAATATAGGCTAAGCAGATCATGCTTGAAACGACAGTAGTTTTAGATTGTGATTGATCCCTTCAACTGTTATTTTAATCTCAATTCTTTGAACAGCTTTGTCTCAATATTTTTTTTGTTTTTCATTAGTTTATTGTTCCTAGAAATTGACCTTTCCATCTCCGGCTTCTCGTGTTCAGTTGTCATTCAGTATTCTTTCTACTTAGTTTTGATTTATATAGAACGAGACGTTTCCCGTCACTCTCATCCCACCACTGCCTGTTTCACACTATGGATAAACAGCCGGGGGTAAACTCAACAGCTGCCAACAGCTCGGCACTGGACCGTCTCCGTCCTTCGTCCACTGGGGGTGGTTCCTACCAGCATCTGGATCCAGGTGAGCTGCGGGTTTTGGTGGCTGTCCTCCTGGGGTTGATCTTCGTCCTGGGGCTGGCCGGAAATCTCACGGCCATGTGTGTCCTGGCCTCAAACGCCCGCCGGGGGAAACTCTCCCTCATCAACGCTCTCATCCTCAACCTGATGTTCGCCGATGGCCTCGTCTTAGCGTTCGCCCTGCCCTTCCGTGCCGCCGCCTTCTCCAGACCCAGCTGGACGCTCGGTTGGGCAGTGTGCAAGACCTGCGATTGGTTCCTGCAGAGCTGCATGGCGGTGAAGAGCGTGACGCTGGCCGTGATGGCCAAGGCATGTTACCGCTACGTCTCCAACCCCACCAAGCAGGTCAGCATCCGGCTCCGCTCCATCCTGTTGGTGATGTGGTTTCTCTGGCTGTCGGCCTGCTCCGCCCCCGTCCCCGCCTGGCTGTTTTCCTCGCTGAGGAGGGAGAGCCGGGGGCTGATGTGCGTGCAGGTTGTCCCCCCGGAGGCGCGGGACTTCATGTCGGTCTATATCAAAGCGTACCCCCTGGGTGCGTACTGTGCCCCTTTGAGTTTTGCCCTGCTGTATTTCTGGCGGGCCTACGGTCGGTGCCAGCGGCGCTGCAGCAAGAGCCAGAATCTCAGGACGCAGATCCGCTCCAGGAAACTCACTCTGATGCTGTTCAGCCTGACCGTAGCCATGACCACCCTGTGGCTGCCCCAGTGGGTGGTCTGGGTGTGGGAGCGGCACGCCGCCGAGCGGGAGGCGCGGGCACGAGAGCGGGGTCAGCCCTTCGTCGTTTCCTCTCCCCCGGTCCTCCTCTCCCTTTCTGCTCTGCTCCTCACCATCTCCCTCTCCCTGGTGAACCCCCTCATCGTTCTGTCTCTGTCGGAGGAATTCAGAGAGAGCTACAGGGGTCTGTGGAGACGCCTGACTCTTCGGAAACACCCACCGTCCAAGCCCAAACCAGGCCCTCACGCGCCCACCGCTCCCCATTCCCCCTGCCCACGTCCGGAGACCTCTGGCCAGCCCCAGGGAGGGGACGGGTGCTTGGGTCTAGGACCCATCCAAAGCCAGGGGACTGGTGCCGATCTCCAGCCCCAGGCGGAGCAGGTAGGAGGGTTGAGGGAGGAAGAGGGAGAGAGCCCCAGGGACGGGATCGTGCTGCTGGATGTCGAGCAGTTCTGGAACGAAAGAGAGACAGGGTCCATGATGGAGGAGAACGATCCAATACCCTGGGAGCACCAGGGGGGAGTCGCAGCGGAGGCCCGGAAGTAGAAAGGTTCACATACCCCTTATAACCCGTACCCAGTCATTTAACTTAAGTGATAGAGTTTGTAATCTCGTCTTAGGCTGGGATTTCATTCAAACCATAGCAATGTTTATGCGGTGTCTGTATTTACCATATTAACCCTGTGCCATTCTCAAAAAACTAAGTTAAAGTGTTCCCGCGAGGGAGGTTTTTATACGGAACCTAAGACCAGTCTGTGAGTTAATTCTGGAAAAAGAACAACTGCGTAAATACCGTGATTTGGGTTTGACTGAACTGAGCCCTAGAACGTCAAGTCTTCTTATGGTTATTTTATGGACATTATGTTTTAATGACTTGACTATGACTCAGTGTTTAACCTTCAGACCAGAATGTCTTCTCTGTCAGGCACAGCGTAGCACTTAAACAAGAGACTATATTGGCAACTATATAACTGGATTGAAGATCCGTCAGTCAGTACTGAAGTCAATTCATATCAGGAGACAATGTTTGGTATTTATTACGCTGTGTTAATAATGTTGTTTGACGGGAATTATTATTATCTGCAGATGTGTTAAATAAAGTGTACTGTACATATATTGAAGCAATTCTTTTAATCACCTAAAGTAACATACTGTGTGTATCAAAATGAAAATATGGAATGTACAAAAGCCTACAACTATTTGATAGGCAAACCAACAAATACAAGTGTAGCCTTTGAATAATAAGAACATTTTAGCATTGTCTTGTAGATGTTTTAGATTGTTCAGTGTTTGAAGCTTCTATCTGTGTAGAGGTCGTTTTGTAATAATACATACTTGTAAAGAAGATTAAATTAAAATAAAGTGAATCACAAAGTGTTTATTCCGTGCTCTATTTGATTTCAGGATATTTTTACCCTCATTATTAATAAAAATAATTAAATATGATTGAATTTGCTACGTCATGCCCTAATGAATTAGTCACCTGGACCATGCATAGAAGTCTGGCAGCCAAGTCAACCTGGACATCATTATAGGCAGTAGTCTAAATATTTGCTTTCTTCATCATTACAAACTAAGGACATAACATGATGTGAAATCTGACATGATTACATAAGAATAGTGTTTCTGGGATTATTTTAAAACAAACCATTGTCCAGTTGATTTCCAGGACACAGTTTGTGTGGAAATGGAGAAATGGAGGTGGATGTTCTCTGGAATATAATACAGCTGGCTGCTGAACGAATAACTACACAAACACACACCTGTGCCATTCTCACAGAAACTAACCTTTAACCCCAGAATTCTTTTTTTTGTTTTTAACTAAAAACCTCTTGGTTAACTGAGATTATCTATTTCATAAATAGTATTATATTTTTGATCAGATATTATGCATTTTAACACAGTTTCCACATAAGTATTGGTACAGTAACAAGTAAAAATGTAAATAAATGTATAATGTATTTCATAGCATTGCTCCCTTAATGTAAAGGCTTGCATTAGTACTGGAGATTTTGTATTTGTTTTTAAAGGGTTAAAGGGGTGTTTGAGAATTCTGAAGACGTGTACAGTGTTTTGAAGATGTGTATTCTGAATTCTGAATTCTGAAGACGTGTACAGACAATGTATTCACCCACATTTGGGTTTTCTACATTTTATTGTGAAACAATATTAAAAAAAATTGATTAAGATTGAATCAAACATAAAACAGAAAATAATAGATTGCTTAATAATAGAATGCATTTACCTCCTTTGCTATGACACACCTGAATGAGCTGTGGTGCAACCAGTTGTTTTTAGAAGTCATGTAATTTATTGAAGGGAGTCCACTTGTGTGCAATAATGGTGTTTAACCCTCGGAGCACAGTAAAGTCCATTATTAAGAAATGGAGTGAATATGGCCTACAGTTGTGCTCATAAGTTTGAATACCCTGGCAGAAATTGTGAAATTTTGGCACTGATTTTGAAAATATGACTGATCATGCACAATTTTTTTTTACTTAAGGATAGTGATCATATGAAGCCATTTATTATCACATAGTTGTTTGGCTCCTTTTTAAATTATAATGATAACAGAAATCACCCAAATGGCCCTGATCAAAAGTTTACATACCCTTGAATGTTTGGCCTTTTTACTGACACACAAGGTGACACACACAGGTAAAAATGGCAATTAAAGGTGAATTTCGCACACCTGTGGCTTTTTAAATTGCAATTAGTGTTTGTGTATAAATAGTCAATAAGTTTGTTAGCTCTCACGTGGATGCACTGAGCAGGCTAGATACTGAGCCATGGGGAACAGAAAAGAACTGTCAAAAAGACCTGCGTATCAAAGTAATGGAATTTTATAAAGATGGAAAAGGATATAAAAATATATCCAAAGCCTTGCAAATGCCAGTCAGTAATGTTCAATCACTTAAGAAGTGGATAATCCGGGGATCTCTTTATGCCAAGCCAAGGTCGGGTTGACCAAGAAAGATTTCAAACAAAACTGCCAGAAGAATTGTTGGGGATACAAAGAAAAACCCACAGGTAACCTCAGGAGAAATACAGGCTGCTCTGGAAAAAGACAGTGTGGTTGTTTCAAGGAGTACAATACGATGATACTTAAACAAAAATGAGCTGCATGGTTGAGTCCCTTGAAAGAAGCCTTTACTGTGCCAATGCCACAAAAAAGCCCAGTTACAATATGCCTGACAACACCTTGACATGCCTCACTGCTTCTGGCACACTGTAATTTGGAATGATGAGACCAAAATAGAGCTTTATGGTCACAACCATAAGCGTTATGTTTGGAGAGGGGTCAACAAGGCCTATAGAGAATAGAATACCATCCTCACTGTGAAGCATGGTGGTGTCACACTGATGTTTTGGGGGTGTGTGAGCTCTAAAGGCATGGGGAATCTTGTGAAAACTGATAGCAAGATGAATGCAGCATGTTATCAGAAAATACTGGTAGACAATTTGCATTCTTCTGCACGAAAGCTGCGCATGGGATGCTCTTGGACTTTACAGCACAACAATGACCCTAAGCACAAGGCCAAGTTGACCCTCCAGTGGTTACAGCAGAAAAAGGTGAAGGTTCTGGAGTGGCCATCACAGTCTCCTGACCTTAATATCATCGAGCCACTCTGGGGAGTTCTCAAATATGCAGTTCATGTAAGACGACCAAAGACTTTGCATGACCTAGAGGCATTTTGCCAAGACGAATGGGCAGCTATACCACCTGCAAGAATTCGGGGCCTCATGGACAACTATTACAAAAGACTGCACGCTGTCATTGATGCTAAATTGGGCAATACACAGTATTATGAACTAAGGGTATGCAGACTTTTGAACAGGGGTCAGTTCATTTTTTTCTTTGTTGCCATGTTATGTTTTATGATTGTGCCATTTTGTTATGACCTACAGTTGAATATGAATTCCATAAGAAATAAAAGACGTGTTTTGCCTGCTCACTCATATTTTCTTTACAAATGGTACATATATTATCAATTCACCAAGGGTATGCAAACTTTTGAGCACAACTGTAACTATGAATCTGTCTAGAAAAGGGTTTCTGGACGAGAAGGGCACTAGTCATGGTGGCCAAGAGGAGGCCAAAGACAACTCAAAAGGAGTTACAGTTTTCTACGGCTGATCTGGGAGACACTAAGCATACTGCAACAATAGGCCAGGTGCCTCACAAAAATGGCCTTCATTGGAGGTGGCAAAAGGTAGGCAATTTTTAACAAAAACTCACAACACATCTCAGCTAGAATTTTCAGAAGGCCTGTTGGGTTAGACTGTTGGCTCTGAGACTAAGTGGGAAAAGATTCTATGGTCTGATGAGACCAAATTTAGCTTTTTGTTCTCAACGTTAAGGCATATGTTTGAGGCAAGCTGAACACTGCACATCTTCTTGAGAACACAATCTCTACTGTGAAGCATGGTGGTGGAAGCATCATGCTATCAGGACACTTCTCTGCATCTGGGCATGGAAATCATGTGAAGATAGAGGACAAAATACAACCATGTTTCCAAAACGTTGGGACGCAGCATAAAATGCAAATAAAAACAGAATGCAATGATGTTTAAATCATTTATCCCTATATAGTACAAACATCCCTAAATAGTACAAAGACAACATATCAAATGTTGAAACTGAGACATGGTATTGTTTTTGGAAAAATACATGCCCATTTTGAATTTGATGCCAGCAACACGTTTCAAAAAGGTTGGGTCAGGGGACTGTTTACCACTGTGTTGCATCACCTCTTCTTTTAACAATACTCTGTAAGCGTTTGGGAACTGAGGAGACCAATTGCTGCAGTTTTGAAAGTGAAATGTTTTCCCATTCTTGCTTGATATAGGATTGCAGCTGCTCAACAGTTTGGGTCTCCTTTTTTGTATTTTTTGTTGCAAAATGCACCAAATGTTTTCAATGGGTGACAGGTCTGGACTGCAGGCAGGACAGTTTAGCATCCGGACCCCCCCCCCTTGCAGTGATGTCCACTACAAAATCATGTCTGTTTTAATGCAGTGCCGCCTGAGGGCCCGAAGATCACAGCCATCCAATATTGGTTTTCAGCCTTGTCCCTTGCATATAGAGATTTCTCCGGATAATCTGAGTCTTTTAATTATATTATGTACCATAGATGATTAGATCCCTAAACTCTTTGCAATTTTACATTGAGAAACATTATTCTTAATTTTTTTGCACTATTTGCCTGCGCAGCCTTTCAGTGGTGAACCCCTCACCCTTTACCTCTGAAAGACTCACCCTCTCTGGGATGCTTTTTTTATACCTATTCAAGTTACTGACCTGTTGCCAATTAACCTAATTAGTTTTGAGATGTTCCACCAGGTTTTTTTATTGCATTGCACAACCTTTCCAGTCTTTGGTTGCCCCTGTCGCAGCTTTTTTGAATGTGTTGCTGTCATCATTTTCAAATTGGGCATATATTTTTCAAGAAACAATAACATTTCTCAATTTTAACATTTGAAATGTTGTCTTTGTACTATTTTCTACTGAACATAGGGTTTGATTTGCACATCATTGCATTGTGTTTTTCTTTACATTTTACACAGCCTCCCAACCTTTTGGGAAATGGGGTTGTAGATTCAGCAAAATAACGTACAGAAAACATTCAGCCAAAGCCACATTTGTTTAAAAACAAAAAGGTAAATGTCCTGGGGTGGCTGAGCCAAAGCCCAGCCTTCAATCCAATTGAGAATATATGGAATGCGTTGACAATTGCTGTTCACCAAATGTCTCCATACAACTTGATGGAACTTCAGCAATTTTGCAAAGAAGAATGGGCTGAAATTGCTGCGTCTAGACGAGCAAAGCTCAATAAATGAATAATAATATTATTATTATTCATTTGTTCTCCTCTAGAGGTGAATATTATTAAAATGCTGAAGTTTTACTCAAAATAATGTCACAGACACAGTAAAATTCAGTTAGTATATTTTGGTCAAACTACAGCAACATGTTGTTTGTTTAGAATGGTGTACAATGTCCCAATGAACAGACTGGTACACATTTAAGGGAACAAAAATTTGGGGAAACATATAAATAATTTTGGAGCAAATATGTGATAACTTTAAAATAAGCCACTTTTACTAGACATCTTAATCCTTGGACTTTCAGTTTATTTTTGCAAATGGATGCACACACATAATCACATGTACTTCATTTTTTAAATCTTTGTGGACGCCAGAAAATCACAAATCAATTATCCTGATCCCCTAGCCCTAATCTGATCCTAACCTTAACCTTAATCTTAATCTCAACTAACATTTATGCCTATACTTAACCTAGCCCTAATGCCTAAATCTAAACCTAACCCATAATGCCTGAACCTAAACGTAAACCCAATTCTAACACAAGGCCCAACTGTAATTTTTACCCTATCCCCAGGAAACTGGAACTGGCATTTGTTCTAATGGAGACTGGCCAAATTACCTAGTGGGGACGGATTTGTCAGGTTTTCCTATCTTTGTGGGTACATCTGGTCCCCACGTGTACACAGACTTGGATAACACACACACACACACACAATTTTATTTTATGTTAGAACTCTCATGACATTTTACAAGGATTCAAAGATTTCAAAGGCATTGAATACATGAAAGCAAATTGTTCCCCAACCCAGTCACGCACCCATACATGCGTGCCCGCAAAAGTAAACACACACACACACACAAAGTTCTGTATTACCAACCTAGTGGGACGCAAAAATAAACTTTTAATGTTCCCAAGCCTACACTTAACCCTAACCCTTACCTTACCCTAATATTAACCCTAAGACTATTGGTCCCCAGAATGTAGTAGAACATGCCGCCACACACACGCAAACACACATAATTACACCAACATACACACTCACTCACTCAGGAAGGAAGGAAGGACCCCTGTATGCTGGCATTTAGGGGACATTATAACCCATGTTAAGGTCCACTGATTAGGAGCCTATTAGACTGTGAGGGTGCTAATTATTGCTTAAGGTTTGGCTTTAGTTTGAACTTTGATGGTTTATCTTCCTACTTTTTTTCTCTAATTTGATTACACTAATGGGAGTCATTAATGACTCTGAGGGGTGGTTTAATGAAGTATTGCACACCTAGAGAGAGTTAGGGGCATTGAAGTCCTAGCTACCCAGTGAGAGTTAGGGGCATTGAAGACCTAGCTACCCAGAGACGGTTAGG
>JACXGI010008510.1:8872-33390 GCA_016801175.1 Esox masquinongy | reverse complement strand
GTGTGTGTGTGTGTGTGTGTGTGCGCATGCGTTTCATTGTGTTTGGGTACTGAGGGGGTGCTCTTCCTTCTCTCAGCACCTCTGTCTTTCTTACGTTTCGGTCCTGCGCGTCAGCAGTGGCTTACATAAGAGAGTGGCAAAAATAGCAGCAGCATCAGCCGCATGTGGAGTGGTTGGCACGCACACAGCCCAAGCAGGCCCGCCGGCACAGAGCACTCTGGGTACTGCCTGCTGCTTTGACTTCAACTAGGGACAGCCACGCCGCAGTGATACCCTTCCTGTAGACAAACCACAGCTATACCCTTCCTGTAGATAGACAGCAGTGATACCCTTCCTGTAGATAAACTGCAGTGATACCCTTCCTGTAGGAAAACTGTAGTGATACCTTTCCTGTAGATAAACCGCAGTGATACCCTTCCTGTAGATAAACAACAGTTATACCCTTCCTGTAGATAAACTGCAGTGATACCCTTCCTGTAGATAAACTGCAGTGATACCCTTCCTGAAGGTAAACCACAGTGATACCCTTTCTGTAGATAAACAGCAGTTTTATCCTTCCTGTAGATAAACCACAGTCATACCCTTCTTGTAGATAAACCACAGTGATACCCTTTCTGTAGATAAACATCAGTTTTATCCTTCCTGTAGATAAACCACAGTTATACCCTTCTTGTAGATAAACCGCAGTGATACCCTTCCTGTAGATTTTCCGCAGTGATTCCCTTCCTGTAGATAAACCACAGTGATACCCTTCCAGTAGACAAATCACAGTGATACTCTTTCTGTAGATTATCCGTGGTGTTATCATTGCTGTAGATAAACCGCAGTAATAACCTTCCTGTAGATAATCCGCAGTGATGCTCTTCCTGTAGATAAACTGGAGTTATTCCCTCCCTGTAGATAAACTGAAGTCATACCCCTCCTGTAGGTTAACTGCAGTAATAACTTTCCTGTAAATAAACCATAGTGATTCCCTTCCTGTAGATAAACCACAGTGATACCCTTACAGTAGACAAACCACAGTGATACCCTTCCTGTAGATAAACTACAGTGTTGGAGCCACTTATGAAAAGCCCCATGCTTATTGTATAAAGAAAAGAAAAAAATAATATATATGAAAATGCTTACCTTTATTTTGGAAGCCAATTTCTTGGAATGTGTCTACTTACCTGAAATGCCAATCAGGCCTTGATTCCCATGACATATGTTACCTGTAATGATAAATCACGGGGCTACATGGCTGGGGATGTGGCCCGGAGAAGCAACACAGTTTTCTACCACAACCGATCGCCATGGCAGCTCGCCATGGCAGTTGAGCAATTAGACACATTATGCGAAAAGATGCAATTGATGTTGATTATTACTTCTTTTGTTTGATTCCGAATACTGCTTTTCTTTTCATTCTCTTTCGATGTATGTTTTATTCTTGACAACTTGTAATGCCTACGTTATTTTCACTGTAAATGTTATGACCTGTAGCCTTCTAATACTCCCTCCACCAATGAAACACCTGTAGGATCCAAATACTCATCAGAAAACAATGAGTGTGTTGTGAATCTTAGCACTGATTGCTACAGAACGTTAAAATGCGTGTGGTGATCTTTTGCCCTGGTATGAAGTGGCTATAGAAATGCCTTTCCTGTAGATTAACTGTAATGTTACCCTTCCTGTAGAAAAACTGCGATGTTACCCTTCCTGTAGATTAACTGTGATGTTACCCTTTCTGTAGATAAACCACAGTGATACCCTTCCTGTAGATAAACCACAGTGATACCCTTCCTGTAGATAAACCACAGTGATACCCTTCCTGTAGATAAACCACAGTGATGCCCTTCCTGTAGATAAACCACAGTGATACCCTTCCTGTAGATAAACCACAGTGATACCCTTTTCTGTTGATACACTGCAGTGATACTTGTGTGTATATATGTGTGTGTTTCTGTATTTTGTTGTTCTGAGAGATGTCTCGCTTCTGCTCTATTCTACTCTGTCCTGTTTGGTCCTGTCCTGTTTGGTCCTGTCTTAGCTGCTCCACTGTGAGACTAAGTGGCTCTGAAATGTCCTCCCATGTGAATGTGTGCATGCGTAGGCGCTTTTCACATCACGTGTGTGTGTGTGTGTGTGTGTGTGTGTGTGTGTGTGTGTGTGTGTGTGTGTGTGAGAAGATTCTGGGTACCGCCTATAGCAGGTCGAGAAGGCAACCAATGAGGGGGCATAGAGGAGGAGAAGGGTGGCGTGAGAAGGAGAGGAGCTGGGCGGAGAAGAGGAGAGTGCCAGAGAGGAGTGAGGAGCAACAGTGCAGATGAGGAGCAGGGCAAAGCAGTGGAGTAGCAGGGCAAAGGAGAGGAAGAACAGGGCAAAGAGGACTGAAGGAATGGCTAATCTGAGCCCTCGAAGTTGATAATGGGATCAGGGAAGATGCCCAAAGAGGACTAATCTGCTCTGGGCCAAGACAACCGCTGGGGGGCGGGGGGAACCACACAGTAACATTGTCCTCATCAAGCACCGTGTGACCTTTTATCAGCACCAATGTCAATTACAAAGCTTGTCTTGGTACCAGGAGGGCTGAGGTGGCAGTGGTGTCGGCCATTTTGTTTCATGAATTATGGTTCATCCTCGTGTCTGGTAGACCTTCTCCCTTCCTTCGTTCTCATCCCCCCTTCTCAACCTCCCCCCCGACACCACGGTTTTCCACGCCGGTCTTTTCATAGCGGCCGGCGAGGCCTTAATCTGATTAACTTCTTACCGTTTCATCCCTTTTTTTGCCTGCAACCGAAAAACACACAAATCTGTGCATAATGCAGGTCTTGCATATACACACACACACACACGCTCGCACACACATATTGCACATGCGTACATAGACACGTGCACACATTTCTCTCACACACACACACACACATACACACACACACATACATGCACATACCCGCACGTTGCACTGACACACACAGAAATACACACTCTCGTACAATTGCATCAGAGTGGCAGAGAGTGGGGGTGGGGTGGTGGGGGGAGAGAGAGAGAGAGAGAGAGAGAGAGAGAGAGACTGAAGGCACAGAGGAGAGAAAGAAAGAGGAGGCTTTTAAGACGCGTTTACATCCGCCAACCTGAGTAGGACGCTGGGTGCAGGGAGGGATGGGCTGAGAGACGTTGGAGAAATGGACGAGTAGGAAACCTCCCCGGGGCTTTAAAGCTCAACCAGGGGGCCCGCGTCCCAAAGGGGCACACTACTCCTCCTCAGTCAGTGCACTTCTTCTACCTGAGGCCCATCAGGTTCTCTCCAAGACTAGTGGACGTCGCACGGAATGCAGGCTGGATGTGTCTTTGGGGAGAATAGTCGGTGATTACGGGAGTGCAGAAGAAAAATCTTCTTGCTCTTCTTTTGGGGATGTAAGGGGGGTATATTTTTGTTAAGAGGGCAATTTAAATCAAGGCTTGTTTGGGCATAAGGGTGACCTTTTGGGATATTGTGGGTTGGGTGACCCCAGGTCACTCTCCACCCCATATAACACACTCTATTTTCAGAACCATGGCAACTATTGCATTATTCAGGAGGAACAGGGAGACTCTCATTCATCATTTCTGCTCTTTGATGGCAAGAAAAATACCCACAATATAAAAATTAAAAACTAATGTACAGAGATTTTTATTCTGTTGGTTTCTTTTTGGGGTACTGAGGTGTTCTTAAAGGAAGAATACGTAAATTTTATTTGCAATGATTGATCGTAAAATTTTGTATATATCCTATGCAGTAATGAATGGTGAATGGTGTATTGTAAAATGGATCTTATATACAATAATGAATATTGATATAGATCTATATAGATGTAATATTATTTACAATAATACCGTTATTTAAGGTTTAAGCCTAATGATTTGGCACAGTGTCAATATCCATCTTATGTCAGTGACCTAATTTCTACATTTAACTATTTATATTTCCTGGTTTTCTTATTTAACTATTGATCTTCATCTCCTCCATTCTGTTTTGTTAGTCCTTCCCATTCTCTGATACTTTACCTGCTCTGTTGTATTCATCTGCCCTGATCCTGTCGTCATCCTTTCCCTCCTCCTCCCTTTATTTTATAAACCAAGTCTCTTGTCCCTTTCGCTTCCAAAACATTTGTCATCAATTTTCACGGCTTGAGTCATGTGGCACATAAGATGGCGTTGGTTGACATGGCTTTGGCCGGTTAGGTATCCCCTGAGGTCACAGGGGAAGGTCACGGAGAACGGTCGGCAGCGCAGCGATCTAGTGCTGGGGCGGCCAATCAGAGAGGGGGGGTGTGACCTTTGATAAAGGTGGTGGTAGTGGTCATTGGCAACTTCAGACTGAAGTAAGTATGGAGAGAGAAGGAGAGAGAGAGGTGAGAAGAGAGGGAGAGAGAGAGAGGTGAGAAGAGCGAGATAGAGGGAAGAATTGAGGGTAAAAAACTGAAAGAGGAGGGATGAGAGGAGAGATGGAGAGGGATGAGAGGAGAGACAAAGAGACATCAATGCAAATCAATCCCAAAAGGTGGCATTTTAAAAAGTAGCAAACAGATGAAAGCTATTTGGCCGCTTAATAGTATTTACTGTATACTGGAGCCAAGTCTTCCCCAACATGTCTGACGTAAAGATGATGAAAATATTGACAAGCTCCAGAGCACAGCTTGACAAGTTGCGTTACCAGCCTGAGAATGAGAAACGGATACACTTCTCTCTGTTCCCCACCGCTGTTTCCAAAAGACAAGACAGGGAAGAGCTCTTCAGGAGAGAACAATGTGGAGACGCTGACACCTCCTACTCAATGACAAATGCACTTTCCATTGCGAAGATAACTGGAGTTAAGTGCAGTTCTTTATTGTAATGCAATTTTCTAAAAATAATTATACAAATGTAGTTGGAGAAGAAAATAGAGAAGATGGAGGAGATGTAAAAGGGTCTCTCCACACAGTATATTACAGTGCGTCGACACTTTTACTATGATTCCCTCCATAGGCTTGGTGAGTGTGTGTGTGTGTGTGTGTGTGTGCGTGTGCGTTTCATTGTGTTTGGGTACTGAGGGGGTGCTCTTCCTTCTCTCAGCACCTCTCTTTCTTACGTTACGTTTCAGGTATGAACCAGCAGGTGGATCAAGGCACCCAGTAACATTCAGCTATCTAAACCCCCAGAGCCTGTCAGCAGGAGCGAGGCTTCCCAGGAGCTACTGGACACCTACCCATTCACTAGCTAACACCACACACACATAACACAGGTGTCTTCAAGGATAACTGGTGCGTTCCTCTGGGTGACGGTAATTTAGCTCATCACCTCAGCATGTTCGGGCACCACAGCGAAGGGGGGCGCCTCGAAGCAGATCGGGATAACCCACTGGGATAGGGCCAAGGCCGGATGTGACAGTTAACACTCTCGCCAGTTGATCTGCACACGCTCAGAGAACATGACTCGGGGATGCCATCCGGGCCGATGGTTTTGCCGGGGTTAACATCCGTTGAGGGGAACACCTGTGTCGTCCACAGAGGACCGTCCACATTCACAGTTTGCTGGAGGCTCTGTGATGTTTTCCTCAAGAAGTGTGAAGAGGGTGATTTATTGCCTGGGAGTGAGGTGTTGTGAGCTGGATGGTTTTCGCTTTAGTTCCTGAAGGACAGACCTCCGTCTTGTCATAGATTATAAAGTTTTCCATGTTGGGAGACGGATATCATAAGGTCTACATTAGATCATGATGTCATAGGGTCTACATTAGATTATGATGTAATATGGTCTACAGTAGATTAGGATTTAATATGGTCTACAGTACATTATGATGTAATATGGTCTACAGTAGATTATGATGTAATATGGTCTACAGTAGATTATGATGCAATAGTGTCTACAGTAGATTAGGATGTAATATAGTCTATAGTAGATTAGGATGTAATATGGTCTACAGTAGATTAGGATGTAATATGGTCTATAGTAGATTAGGATGTAATATGGTCTACAGAAGATTAGGATGTAAAATGGTCTACAGTAGATTATGATGTAATATGGTCTACAGTAGATTAGGATGTAACATGGTCTACAGTAGATTATGATGTAATATGGTATACAGTAGATTAGGATGTAATATGGTCTGTAGTAGGTATTGCATTATTCCAAGTTGGGAGAGCAACATTTTATTTCTTGCTAACCACATACACTTGAAAAACCTCTACACTACTGCACCTGACTCTACACCTGGGGAAATGAACTCTGACCCCAAGAAATCTGGACTGTTTTTAAATAAAACCCCACCCTTCTGGTCTTCCAGGTCTAAATCAATCAATCAAATTTATTTTTAAAGCCCTTTATACATCAGCAGATATCACAAAGTGCTTTTACGAAACACCCAGCCTGAAACCCCATGGAGCAAGCAACAACAATGTTGAAGCACAGTGGCTTGGAAAAACTCCGTAAGAGAAGCCTACATTTAGGAAGAAACCTAGAGAGGAACCAGGCTTGGAGGAGTGACCAATCCTCTTCTGGCTGTGCTGGGTGAACATTTTAAGAGTACAAGTTGTAATAATTAGTAAATGCATTTGGGTTGTGTCCAGAGTCTATAAAAACTAATCCAGGTCAGAAGCATGACCAGAGGGACAACCGGCTGGAGGTGGGGCTGGTTATCAGACTGGCAGCTGGAATCATCAGGTATCGTCTTGATCTGCAACAGCCAGGAGGACTTTGGACAGTGGCAGCAACAAGTCTTTAGAGCCTGGTACTCGGGAGGTGTGGGCCAAGACCTGATGTCCTCCTAAGTTTGAACGGAGCAGGTGACAAGAAAATTTAGAGTGCATTCCTTAGGTTTGCAAGGTTTTTCAGTGAAGAAGGAGAACTGACCCTACTCCCGCCGGCACATTAATATTGCAGCGTAAAACCTTGGGGCTGAGACAGGGGGGTCCATTGACACTGTGGCCCTATCCGGGAGAGGCCCTGGACAGGGCCCAACAGGCAGGAGGGGAAGAGTTTTTACAAAAGCAGTAGAATTAGTATTGAGGTGCAGGCTGAGGTTTGGAGGGAAAAGTGTAAAAACACATTAATTTTGCTCCTTAGTTCTTAAAGGCATCACCCAAGGGGCCTTTTTAAGGCAGCTAGTGAGACACCATTTTGGGCCTCACGGCGTCAGTTGCCCTGAGGAGACATGAAACTGTTGGAGCCAGCATTCTACACATCAGATGCATCAGCACTAAGGAAGTTGTTGTCTCTCTTATTGTTTTTCTGTTGAGTCAGGTCACTGTCAACTGACCCCCACACCCAAAACAAACGCACACACACACTCACTCACTGCTCTTCTGTGACAGCCACTGGTGCTGTGAAACCCCCTCAGTCTCTGAGGCACACGTCAGGATGGACAGAAGGACGGACCGAACCCTCCACTGTCCCCTGGGTCCTGGGGGGTATATATCTGTTGGCAATGGGTCCTGGGGTGTGAAGTGTTGTGTTGGTGTCTGTGTATGTGTGCGAAGGGGGGGTAGCCACTGACAGCTTGTCAGTCTCGGCTCTGTGATTTGATTGTGCCCCCCCCCCCGTCACCCCTCAATTCCCCCCTTTGGTCCCAGCTGCCACCCCAGCCTCACCTTTGACCCCTACCCAAGGCCAAGGCAACCGGACAGCCTCTCTGTCAATGGCCTCTGACCTGCGAAACAATCGGTTACCAGGCTGTTTTAATTCTCCTCACTCCCTGTGAATTTCAGATAGGACGACTGAATACGAGTCTTGGATGGATGGATTGAGAGGGAGGGATGATAGATGGATGACTGATGGATGGAGGAAGGGATGGAGGGATGAATGAATGGAGGGGGAGGAAGGAACAGACATGAATCTCTGAACAGTTTGGAGTAATGTACCCTTAGAGAGATGGGGGAGAGGTCTTCAACAAAAGTTTTGATGGCATGTTTCACTAACTGACACAAGTCAGGACTGAGTCAAGGCACAGATCTGAGGAAAGGTACCAACACATTTCGGCATTGAGAAACAAGACTCTATTCTGATGAAACCAAGATTGAATTCTTTAACCTTAATACCAATTGTCACATCTGAAGGAACCAGTCAACGCTCATTAACTGGCCAATACCATTCCAACTGTAAAGCACGGTGGTGGCAGCATAATGCTGTTGGGATGTTTTTCAGCAACAGGAAGACTGGAAGACTAGTCAGGATTGAGAGAAAGATTAACAGAGCTAAGTACAAATCCTTAATGAAAACTTGCTCCGGAGCGCTCAGGACCTCAGACTGGGTTTATCTAAAAACAAGACAACAACCCCAAGCACAGAGACAGGACAACATAGCAGTGGCTTGGGACAAGTCTTGTCAAGCCTTGAACCCTGAAATTAGCAAATGTTTCTAAAGACCTGTTTTTGCTTGGTCTTTAAGGGGTGTTGTGATTTTTTAAAATCCATTTTAGAATAAGTCTGTAACATAACAAAATGTGGAAAGAGTGAAGTGGACTGAATACTTTCTTATTGCACTGTGTCTAAAGTGCAAGATACCAGAATACTGTGTAATTTGTGGATATGTTATTTGCTTAAAAGTTCTGAAATGTATTTTTCATAAATGTTCATGTTGTTTTTCATTGGTCAGGTCTGTTTGGCCTGGGGTTTTCCTGTAGGCCTGGGTCATGATCATTAGGCCTGGGGTTTACCTGTAGGCCTGGGTCATGATCATTAGGCCTGGGGTTTTCCTGTAGGCCTGCATTGTCATCATTAGGCCTGGGGTTTTCCTGTAGGTCTGGGTCAACTCCAGTAGATCAAACTAACCATCTTGTGCCTGTCACTGGTCTTTAGATCAGATCACTGTGAGCATAAAGACACAGCTGCATGTGCCAACAGGAACCTGTCTCTGATCTGCACAGCACCTCCAGTACATAAATACCGTACATCAGAAACAAGACCCAGATTATACCCCACTGCCAACCTGCTGCCCTTCACACACGCAAATACACGCAAACACACACACGCAAACACACACGCGAACACACAAAAACACACAACCCAATGAATTGCAAGATTCTCTCCGTCTGCCAAGTTTTCAGTCTTTGCACAGCAACACAAAAACAGCACAGGAGTGAGAGGAGGGCATGGTGAAGAGAAGGGGGGGTGGAGGGAGAGAAGAGAGGGGGAAGAGGAGGAGTAGAGGGGGAGGTGGAGTAAAAGGGGGGATGGTGGAGGAGGGGAATGAGGAATGTAGGGTGGGGGGGTAGCTATAATGAAATTTGAAATGTGTGGAACATCAAAGACTTCTGGAGCAGCTCTACTCTGCTGAGGAGAACTATTACATTCTGCTCCCTCTCTCTCTCTGTCCCTTTCTCTCTATCTTTGTCCTCCTCTCTAGATATCCATTTTCTCTCTCCCCCTCTCTTCCTACCTCTCTCTGTTTCTCTTCTTTTCTCTCTTCTCTTGTCCTTCTCTTTAGCTACTGTATCCGCTTTCTCTCTCTCCATCTTCTTTCTTGTGCCAACTCTGTCTCCCTTTTTCTCTCTCTCTTTATCGCTCTCCCTTTGTCTCCATCTCTCTCTCTCTCCCTCTCCCTCTCTATCTGCTGCAGTGTCTCCCTTTAGTTGGGGGAGGAGGAAGTTTAATTATGGGGAGAAGTGTGGCAGGGGACTGAAGGGGAGGCTGGTGGGTTATGGGGGAGGTACGAGAGGGTAGGATCAGTTGTGTGTGTGGACTGTAAAACTAGGTTTCTATCAACCCAATTTGAAGAGGTTAGTGAGTGATATTACCATTTGTTTACCTTAATAACTGGCTCAATGTTTTTTATTTCCATAATATTTCCATTGCATCCAAGATGTGTGGTGTGGTGGAATGTTGACTACAATCCTCTGAAAAAAAACAACAGATCTTAAATTTGGTGTAACAATGAAATGGACTACTACAAAGTAAAAGTGCATTAAGTGGGTGTAATTCCATTGCTGTTCTGCCAGTGGCTAGTATTGCACAGCGCCGTATCTGAGGACAGGAAAATACTTAATGTTTTTTTTAAAAAAAACTTAGCATTGCCTCCTAGACAACAAAACATTAGCAAGAGTTGACCAATAAGCAGAAAGGATGGGTACCTTCTTACTATGGGAAATGCACAAATTCAAAACAACTGTGTTGAGTTATAATACACAGCAAAGACACCACATTCACTCTCTGTGTCCAAATTGTAACATCAGGTCGAAGTGTAAGGATCTACTTAAGGAGCAACTTAATTTTTTTTTTTAATTATAAAACGCTATATATACATTCAAGCCGTAGTTTCTAGGAACTGTCAGTACAGTTTTGTCAAAAACAACTTTATATTGAAAGACTACATTTGACAACTTGCAAACACTCACTTTCTTGCACCATGAATAGAGAATACTAAATGCAATCTTGTTTGATTAAACTTTTACCATGTTTTTGTCCCCAATTCAGTAATATTCCGTTTCTGATTCAAGACCTGCGTCATCGCCTCGACTACCGGTGGAATTGGGACAGTCAATGTGAAGAAATACACTCAGGTATTCTACCTTCACTGGTCCCACAGGTACCCAAACCACCAGAAAGAGACAGTAGAGCGCAAATAAACAAGCTAACCACTTTCGACTGCTAACCCCCCCAAAACCCGGATGGTGCTGGTCATTGCCCTGAGCTAATGCTAATGCTAATGCTAAGTGTGATCTGGGTGTAATCTAGTGTGATTCTACTGCAGAAGCGTTTATGTTTATACTACACCCTGCAAAGAGATTAGACATCGGGACACAGAGACAAGAGACTATGAAAAATCCAACTAGTTAATAAGCAGTTTTTATTAATAAGCATTTATGCCATCTCTACTTGTTTGCTCTTTGGGATTTCTTGGCTATCTGTATAAGCCCATCATAACAACCTCTGATGTCGTGTGCCTGCAAACTTAATGTGGCCGCTGGCTGGGGAATGTAGTCACCTCAGTGCGTGTGTACCAGCCAAGACGTTCTCATTAAGCGAGCAGTGTGATAATATTCAGAACAGCTTGGCGGGGCATGCTCGGAGGAAACGTGTCTCTGTCTACAGCTGCTGTGCAGTTGTTGTAGCAAGGCAAAAATCTTAAATTAGATATCACGAATATGAGAGGGGTGAAAGATGTTTTGGGGTAAAATATGGGTAAAAACAATAATCATATCAATACTGCTACTACTAATAATAACAGAAACACCGTTATTAGTAGAAGTACATACATGACGTGAACGTTTACACCGTGTGAGTGTCCGTGTGTGTGTGTCCGTGTGTGTGTCCGTGTGTGTGTGTCCGTGTGTGTGTGTCCGTTTGTGCGTCCGTGTGTGTGTGTCCGTGTGTGTGTGTCCGTTTGTGTGTGTGTCTGTTAGACGGGATGAGTGTGTTTGCGAGTGTATTTGTGCCCAGTTATTGACCTGTCTGTTATGTTTTTCGGGTCATAGAATGTTTGCTACCGCATTATTTGATATACAATATTTGTGTCATATATAACATATATAGATGTATGAAAGTTTGACTTGTAAATAGGGTATAGCCTTTATCTCTGGACATTCATCAGCACATCTCTTTGTCTGCTCCTCAGGCTTTCACAGCTTTGCGTCTGAGGACAGACAAGTGGAGGAAACAGGCTGAATTATACAGCGCTGTGTTGTGTTGCAGTTTTCTCTCTGTCCTCACTGTTTTCCCCTCTAGGGGCGGGATCCTGGGAATTTCTTTCATGATGCCCTGGTCTATCCGGTACAGTCATCTCTACACTGACTCTCCCTGACAACACTTTTCCCTTCTTAATGGTTGTCTTAGCTACAAATGCATTTGGCATAGCTTGAATTCACCATGATTACACAAAGACAATAGGAATAGGTGATATTTGATTACCTCAGGAAAATATTGTGTAAAGTTAGCTTGATAGCTAGCAGCTGGTTTGAGTTAGCCTGCTCTAGTAGCTAGATAATGTGACAATTCTAGCCAATAAATAATAAATCATTTTTTATATTTTCAAAATGTATTTACTTAATTGAGTAGGATCTTCAACTGCCTCCATTTTTGGTGTTTGTCAAGTTTTGTCAGTGGTTTGACTTCACAACTCAATCAAATCAAATGTAAATTACCTGATTCTTGATTGGTTGGACAAGATGTCATTTAATTCTGTAAAAATGTGATAAGCTGGAGGAAGCTCTGCTTATTCCATCGTGGTTCCTTTGTGGTAGAACCTAGAGGAGAGCGCTGTTGGCGTTTTGACTGAATATATGCCAGTGTGGAGACCAGGGAGTGTTGTTGACACCCCCACTGGACATTCATTTTAACCAGGAGTCCCCGCAAAGACAGTAAGACTTGGTAATTAAGTCCCTTAAAGATATTTGAGCCGTTCCTGACAAGGTAGAATAACATGTCCTATTAGACCAGGCCACCATGCTAGGCCTGGCAAACTTCTGCCACAACATGTTGTGCAGGTATGGCCTTGCTAGGTTTAAGGCAAAACTTATGTTAGGGTTTAGTTTTAGGTTTAAGCTAAGGCATTAGGTTTAGTGTAGGTTTAGTCATAAAGGTTAATTTATTGAGGTTAGGGTTAGGGAATAGGGAAAATAGGCAATCGTTTTTTGGTACCCATAAGGATAAAAAAAAAACAGCATTTGTGTGTGTGTGTGTGTGTGTGTGTGTGTGTGTCATTTATGTCTAGCCATACATTTTGGGACCAAATCAGTCCCCAGAATTATTTTTTTCATTTTCTGCTTAGGGACTAGATATGTGGAAAAAACCTACAATTGTTGTTAGTGTTAGAATTTAGGTTATTTTTAGGATTAGGCATTTGGAATTAGGCATCAGGGTTAGGTCAGGGTCAGAATTTGGTTTAGTGTTATAGGAAAGGAACATGGAGAATTGGTTTTCTGGTCCTCGCAAGGATAGCAGAACAATGTGTTGGATAGTAGGGACAATGTGTTGGATGTAGACATACATATGTAGCCTGGAGGAGCAGCGTTGATAAGGCAGCGCCGCGTGATCTCTCCCAGTGCAACCAGAGGGCTGCTAAGAAGCCCCATCACTGCTAGTCGCTCGCTGCCTCCCTCACAAAATGTAGGACCGCACTCAGGCTGTGGATCAGAGGATTAGAGGCAACCTAAAATGGATGCCTGACCCGCTCTGTGTGGGACGAGCAGAGACGCGCGCATACACTCTTCATCCTACATGCACAGATGTGCAGTAACACACACACACACACACACACGAAGGACACACAGAACTAAGCACTCACACCAACACACACACACATATACACACACAGAAACAGAGAAGTGAGAAAGCACACACACACATTCACAGAGGATATACAGAATTAAGCAATCAGACAAAGAACATGTATGTTTAACGTGTGTGATGAGCATTGCGTTTTTTTCCTCGTTCCCACAAAGAACAAAGGAGCAATATTTTTTCTTTCTTTCTTCTTTCTTCTGAGCCTTTTTCTGTTGAGGCGTAAAAACCCTTGTTGTGTTACCTACGCACACACAGGCCACTTGTGAAGGGTTTTTATGTGTACGTGTGTGTTTCTTTCGGGCTCTGGGATAGAGATATGGGAGTGGAAGCATTTCAAGCGTCTTGAGATGCTTTAGGAGCCAGCCAGACCTATGAAGGGTCTCACTGTATTCCTGTCACCAACTCAAGCTAAGGCTAGGTCAGGAGTGTCAAGGTCAGCCACAGGGGCCACTTTCTAACCTTTCTAAGTGATCCACCTAAATTCTTAGAAAATTATTTGACAGATATATCAGGAACAAGTCCCCATTTGAAGTCGATGATTATTCAGTTCAAATCCTCAATTTTTTCTTTTTTTTTTATCCAATCAATGGTGGGACTCGAATAACAAAAACAGTCCTACTCCAGATGTTTTTGTCTGCCTCTCCCATCGATCCTTGACCCCTCCCCCCATATCCCTCACTGTTCTGAAACAGCACTGTACAGTACTAGCTAATTATCAGTTGACATTTTATTAAAGCATACATGTCCTTTATTACAGCATCTTTTTTGCCTCCTCTCTCCTTCTCTGTCTTCACCTCTCTCCCTCTCCTCCCTCTCCCTCTCTCCCTCTCCTCCCTCTCTCCCTTTCTCCCTCTCCTCCCTCTCTCCCTCTCCTCCCTCAGGTTATTTGGTCACTCTCATGGTTCCCCTCTTTGTTTATGTGGATAACAACTGCATGTAAACCTCCCCCTCTCTCTCCCTCAATGAGGTCAAAACCTCTGCATCTTTCAGTATTACTTTGATGTTCATCTTCTGCTTGTAAGGTATACGTGTCGTGAATGGAGTACGTCTTCTGAAATCATTTTAAAATTAGGAGACTGGTGTTCTAAAATGATAGTTAATTACTTATTGACACTTGTTTTAGAAAATTATATGAAAATTAGGTGTGAAGCATTCTGTTATATCGAAATACTACCATTGTGTTTTAATATCATTAAATGAATTGATTATTGGTTTGGTGATTTTCCAAAATATTTTTTCTTCCAAATATTATAGATTTGTTTTTGTGTGAAGACTGTGAGGTCATTATTTCATTCATTCATGTTTTTATTTTGGAGAAACCTATATTTGAGTATTTTAATGCAATTAACCTTATTGTGGGTGCGGGATGATTGGTTATGAAGCATTACCAGTCTGTAAACATACCAACTCAGTACTATAAGTCTGAGAGCCTCGGCTAAATTACTCAAATTTAAATGTACCCAGAAGAGGACTCAGAAGTGGAACTGTTCCTTAGCTGGCTTTGAGAGAACTGTGTTTTCCAAATGATTCCATGGTCTAGGCAAAGTTGCCCTCCAATTTTCTCCTGATGACTGTGAGTGTGCTTGCGTGTCTGTGCCTCTTTCTCTTCTTTTCTCTCTTTCTCACTCTTTTTCTCTCCATCTCTTTTGCAGTCCCTCTCTCTCTATTTGAAATCGGAAGAGACAGTGGATAAAGTACACCTCTCTTTTTCATCCCTCTTTCCTCGGCATGCCATGTCCTATTTGTGACTGGGGGGGAGTGTGTGTTTGGGGGAAAGGGGGGTCTCTCTCGCTTGACTGAACCGGCATTGAAGCTTGCTCTCTGCGGTCCGCCTGTCGTCGTCACGCGGGGGGGGGGCGCGCTCGTTCGGCCGTAGTGCATTTGACAGCCGAGCTTTTCCGACAAGCGTGAAGAGGGGCTGACTGGGCCAGCGTAGCCATGCTGGACTCACTGGACTAGCGTAGCGCTAATGTGCCCCGCACTCAGTGACACTTCGGTCAGACCCATTGCTTACCCATTACGGTGCTGGCTGACTCTCCAGCCGCAGTGAGCATCACAGAGCCACTACCTGGTCTTGACACGGCATTACCGCATGGATTCTGATTTATGAACACAAAATGGCCGCCATGTTGTGACTTGCATTAGACTCAAGCGAGACTATAGCCAATGGGTTTTCCGTTATCAGGCCCTTTCTTGGATATTACATTCCACTCAGTAGATGCAAACCTCTAAGCAGGCGTAGGCATCTAGATAATGCCGTGGGCTGATTTTTGTTGCAGTATAAAAATCATGCAAAACTATTTGCACATTGCATATTGACAAAAACTAAGCCCACTAATGTAATGTATCACAATAATACAATGATCATACAAACATTTCATACTGCGATTACATTAAGACTCAATCGCATAATGTCTCATTTTATTAGTACCTTAAATCATGATTTTTTTTGCCAAAGTCCTGTTGATTTTAGGGGGGGTTCTTTCATTTTCTTTAATTATACTTTTTTTTCCTTTAATTATTAAATTAAGATCCTTACAAACACATAAACAAATATACATTACTTTGCAAATTATATTATTATAATTTACTATTATTTTGAGCAATAAGTGTTTATTTGTTTTTCAAAACACTATATAACAGTGAAGTAAATACAAAGAAAAATCTGGGAAAACAAAAATAAAGTTGGGACCAGTTTAGGCACGTGGGCCGGCTGTTGCCAATTCAGGCTCTAACGCATCTGATGCTCTTCGGCCTTCTCAACATAACACTCATAGTCCTAAAAAGCTGCTCTCTGCTATAAAATGTACAATAGCAATTGCATACAGGGCAATCCTTTTGATGAATGGTTTGTTAGAACATTGTATTTGTCTATGCTAATATTGTCACTAACATTTCATATGTCTGATAATATGGAATTAACATATAATATTTGCCATCAAAATTGAGAATTTCCTCAAGCAATGCAAATACAAGCATTTCTACATTCACAGGTACCTCAAGGAAACACCTCCAATCTCTCATAATAACCCAGGTAGACACCCCAAACTGTGTTTTACAGTGGAATTTCCCTTTAAGTGAATCACAGAAAATACTCCAGATATAGAGGAAACTTAATCCTCCTCTCCTGAGAGGCTGCCTGTGTTTTCTGGGGAACCGGTGCTTTGAAGTTCCCTCATCAGCGCAGCTGCTCCAGCGCAAAGCCACTCTGAATACTGCACTACCCCATGGTGGACAAATTCAGGTACTGCACTTTTGTTTTTTCTCCTTGCATATAACGCCTGAAGTACAGTTCAATGTAAAGGCAAGATAGCCCACCCCAGACCCTGTCAAAAGGCAGTCTTCTGTGTCGGAAACTGTGTATTTTGTAGAAAAAAGGTGTTATCCTAACGACGGGTTGTATGTTTGAAGCCTCCTGTTCAGGTGATCACACTGTGTTGCAGAGCATGCCTGTTTCATGCTTTGTCACAAAGTCAACATGAGAAGAAAGCATGTTGTGTTTCACGTGTTAATCAATCAGTCATGCTGTTTTGTCAACTCTATTTTGGACTTCCCTTTCTCACAGTTTTCAGCTTTTTATAATGGCATTTTGGATATAGAGTTGACATTATACTGGATATAGAGTTGACATTATACTGGATATAGAGTTGATGTTATAATGGATATAGACAAATGGATATTATAATGGGTATAGACTTGATATTATAATGGATATAGACTTGATATTATAATGGATATAGACTCGATATTAAATGGATATAGACTAATGGATATTATGATGGATATAGACTCGATATTAAATGGATATAGACTAATGGATATTATAATGGATATAGACTAATGGATATTATAATGGATATAGACTTGAGTCTGTGAGCTGGTGTGGTCCTGATGTCTGAGTCGTCTCTGGCGGGGCAGCATTGGTTCGAATCCAACACATTGCTTGTTTAGCAAAATCTCTCCCCTCAATTATTTATCACTTGTCTGTCAGATCAAGCATGAAATTATTGAAATCGTAAATATCCTTAAAAAGAATATGGAACTGGTGTTATGATCAACACTCCTCTGAAACATGTTGTTTGTGAATTGAGGAGTTTTCCCTGACCTAGGGACTTCACCAGAGTTTTCCCTGACCTAAGGACTTGAGCAGAGTTTTCCATGACCTAGGGGCTTCAACAGAGTTTTCCCTGACTGAAGGGCATCAGGGGAGATGATGACAGAGATGATGACAGAGAGATGACAGAGATGATGACATCATCGGAGATGATGACAGAGAGGAGCCGTGAGGAGACGTAAAAAGACAGAGGAGGGAGAGAGGAGCCCAGTTGAGCTAATTATTTAATTAATTAAATAATTAGTTGATAATTAATTAATTATTAATTAAATAATACTTTAATTAATTAATTAATAAATAATTAATTAATTAAAGTATTTAGTGATTTACGCAACTGCTTTTTGTACAATAATTGTATATTTTTACAATGTATTTTTATAAATACGAGGTGTAATCTACCCCAGGACCACAGTTTGTTAATAAAGATGCTGAAAACCTATGGCCCATGATAAGGGAGCTTCTGTAGTCGCATGAGAACCTTTACGTGACACTGCAGTACTGATGGAAGTCCACAAGGGGTCAGTAGACAATAGCAAACCTGCCAATTTCACAACATTTGAAATACCATTGTTTCTTAAAAGCCTTATCAACATTAAATGCTGTACGCGATGTACATTGATCTAGCAACATTTTGGTTACTTGTCGGATGTTCTAACCGGCGTTGAGTGTAACTTGTCGGATGCTCTAACCGGTGTTGAGTGTAACTTGTCAGATGCTCTAACCGGTGTTGAGTGTAACTTGTCGGATGTTCTAACCGGCGTTGAGTGTAACTTGTTGGATGCTCTAACCGGTGTTGAGTGTAACTTGTCGGATGCTCTAACCAGTGTTGAGTGTAACTTGCTGGATGCTCTAATCTGTGTTGACTGTAACTTGTTGGATGTTATAACCAGTGTTGAGTGCAACTTGTCGGATGTTCTAACCGATGTTGAGTGAAACTTGTGGGATGTTCTAACCGATGTTGAGTGTAACTTCTGGGATGCTCTAACCGGTGTTAAGTGTAACTTTGGTTAGGGAAGAATATGTCCTGAATGGATTTTGATTTGTAAAATTAAATATTCTAATGGGGGTTCAAATAAGTCCACGTGTGAACAAGAAAAAAAATTGCTTTCTATTCTTCTAAGTATGTCAGTACCATCTGAGTCAGTGTGGGTTTTTGGGGGTCCGTGGGCGAGGGTTTGGGTGTGTGTGTATGTGTGTGTGTGTGTGTTCCGAGGTCATGCTACGGTGTGTTACATCAGGCGTGGTTGGTGTACTCTCCTAGAGTATGTGTCACCTTGTTTGCTCTGCAGATGAGCAACTTTGGGACTGATTCACCGAGTTGACAGCTCTGACAAACCTCATTATACACACAAGACTGAGCATGCAAACACACACACACATGCACACACGCACACGCACACACGCAAACGCACACGCACACACACACACACACACACATGCACACTCACACACACACACACGCACATGCACACATGCACACGCACACGCACACGCGCACATGCACACGCACACACACACGCACATGCACACAGCAACTTTTGAAATACATATAGTTTAATTGAAAAGTCAGACAAAAGCGAAAAATTTAATTAGCATGGCATTTTACTTCCTGTATTGAGTGACTTCATTTTGAATTGACACAGACCCTGACACACACACACACACACACACACACACACACTCAACAGTGTATATGAACAGAGATACAGACCTATCTACACATGTACACAAACGGCTGAAAACTGAAACAACAAACACACAAGAAAACACGATACGTAAACACACACACACTCCTACTCCTACACACTACAGTTCAGGCAGACACACACACACACACACGAATGTATAAACACAGTGAAATACCGGCATATTCATATCTCTTCTCACACACACACTCTAGAAAAAGCTTTTTGGGCGACCGCAGCAGACAGATTTTACCCTGCTCTCGCCCCCCCCCTCTCTCTTCGTGTGTGTCACTTCCTGACACCTGTGTGTAGGTGTGGGCCCGACCGGAGTGCAGGTGCACACTCTCAAGGCTTATTTTAGTATCGGGGCAGATATTTTTGCATGTGTCTGCATGTAACCGTGTCCCTGTGTGAAAGGTAGGACCTCTGAAGATATGGACTCTGCCTTCTCGCTCGGAGAGAAAGGCCCATGTGGTCGGACCTGGGTCGTTTGCCGACGCCTCTGCCTGTCTGATAACATTCTATTAGGGCAGACACACACACACACACACACAGGTACAAACACGTAGTGATTAAAAGAGAAGTGCTGTTATCTCTACAAAAACACAACTTCTCTTGGTTTCCATGTGCAGTGTGGCTCCATGTTTAGCGTTAGCATGCCAAGGCAGACATTGAATCTGACAGCTCAGGGGACTACAGTGGCAGGGGGGCAGCACCATTGGAAATTATGAAGTTGGCACTTATAATGCCACATAATGATTTCATTTTAGTCTGAGATTAAGGAAGTGTATTTAGAGCAGATGACCGTATTCGTGTTGGGTTGAGGGGAAATGCTGTACGCGGTAGGATGGGCAGGCCAGGAGGTTGTCTGGTGATATGAAGGCAGCGAGTGTAACCGAGCCAAACTGTCCAGGTGCAAATGTCTCTTTCTCTTTCTGTCTCTCTGTCTCTCTTTCTGTCTCGCTGTCTCTCTGACTCTCATGTCTCTGCCTCCCTCTCTGTCTGTCTGCATCTCTCTGTCACTCTTTGTCTCTAACTCTCAAGTCTCCCTTTCTGTCTGTCTGTCTGTCTGTCTCTTTCTCGCTCTCTCGAGTCTGTCTCTCGCTGTCACAGACAGTCGCAGGATGAAGGCCGTCAGCAGTTATTTCTGTGTTTCCTGTCTCTGGGTGTTTCAGGCCTCCAGGTGCGGGGTGTCAGAGCGCTGGGCCTCCAGCCAGCCTCGGTGGAGCACGTGTCCCCAGCACACACTGGCCCCTGAGACCAACCCCGTCCTCGTCTGCGTGGGTGGATGGGTGACTACAATTCAGAGTGAGTGTGTATATCTGTGTGTGTGTGTGTGTGTGTGTGTGTGTGCATTCGTGTTTATGTGCCCACGTGTAGAGGTCTCACGAGAGTTCAGGGGTCAAAGTTTGTCAAAGTCACCCGGGGGTCCGGACAGCACCAACCTCCCTTCTGTCCCCCAGAGCTGCGGATGTGATGGCCCGGACAACGACGCGTTCTTGGGCAGAGACAGAGAGCCTGCTGTGCTTTGGAGCTCCAGAGCCGCCGCGCTACGACTGAGACCCGGCTCAGCGGACAGACAAGGAAGGAACGCAAAACACATCTGGCATCCTTACACTCACACACACAGTTGCACACAAACGTATACACACACAGAGTGACACGTATTCACACACACACACACACACACACACACACACACACACACTCAGTGTGAAGAATAGCTTGTGCTTCAGTAAAAGCTAATGGGGATGCATATGACAAAAAAAATAAACACACAATGTATCTGTCACATAAAAAACACATACACAAGCCTCACACACAAGCCTATAAACATACACACTGTCAATTACACGGACACACACTCACCCCAGGGTCAGTCACTATCTCTCAAAGCAAAGCAGAGCACAGTGGAGCACAGCAGTGAGCGTGTGTGTGTGTGTGTGTGTGTGTGTGTGTGGTGGGGCCAGCTGGATGCTTGGTGTGTGTAGAATGGATCCATGACTGCCTAATCAAATCTAAAAGCCTATCTACCTCAGAAGAATATCCGGTGTTCCTGGGCAGGTAATGATCATGGTGTCACCAGAGCTGGGTCAGGATCAGACAGACACACTATCACACGCTATCAGATCTATCACAGATTCATGCCAGTGTCAGTTTCCAAGTGTACATACTGTCGCTGTCCGATGAAAACCTCAATGATTTTTTTCCCAAACGCAAATGCACATGTACTGTCATAGTCTGGTCTGTCTTTAGATGTCCCAACATAGAATGTTATAAAAATAGGTAATGAAGACAGACACACATCATCTTTATAAGAGACAGTGAGAGAGAGAAAAAGAGTGAGAGAGGAACAGAGACAGAGAAAGAAAGAGACAAAGAGTGTGTGTGAGAGGGACAGAGAGAGAGAGAGAGACAAAGAGTGTGTGAGAGACGGACAGAGAGTGAGAGACAAAGAGTGTGTGAGAGAGGGACAGAGAAAGAGAGAGAAAGAGGTGGGTGAACTACCATTGCTGGGGCATGAAGGTTCCTTCTTCTGGGTGTCTGTGGAATGGATCACTGCACGGCAGAACCCTCTGGTCAGTGCACGGCAGAACCCTCTGGTCAGTGCACGGCAGAACCCTCTGGTGCCCTGTGGAATCCCAGCAGGTCAGCTTTTATAACGTCAGCCAGTTCATCTCAGTAACGTATCTGTTATGTGCAAGCAAGCAAACAAGTTTATTTATATAGCACAATTCATACATAGAAGCAATTCAATGTGCTTTACAAAGAAAATGAAAAAAATATAAAAATACAATAGCATAAAAACAAATACTCAAATGAAAACATCAAAACAACATCATAATAATAAAACATAGGATAAGAAAATAGAAATAGAATAAAAATGGGATAAAAACATAAGAAGCTATAAAACTGGCTAAACAGTGCGGTTAAGTTTAAGTGCTCAGTCACGTGTGTGTGTGTGTGTGTGTGTGTGTGTGTGTGTGTGTGTGTTTGTGTGTGGAGTCATTTAGAGGAATACTAAATCACAGACAGAATAAAGGTCTGATCTTGTGTTCAGAACAGCACTGTTGTGCTAATAATAATAGCATTATTGGGGGACTGCTATTGCTGCTGCAATGCTAATGTTGTTTTGGAGTGTTGATCTCCAGGCTTCTAGCTGTGTTTCGAGTTTGAGGGTTTTGCGCCCGGGGCTGCGTGGGCGCGACCGTCTGCATTAGGCTGCAGGCACCGTGTAGGACGCCACAAGAGGTGGCGGTTGGGACGGGGTGTGGGCGGGAAGTTGTGAAGGGGGCGTAGAAAGGGAGCACACCTCTGGTAAACAACAGCTCATCACTTCCCCTTCTGGTTGTGTACCAGCCAGCGAACATGACTAGTCCACCCCACCAGCTTGTGATCCCAGGTCGGTGCCAGTTAAACCTCAGACCGGGAAGCCCGCTGCCTGGCTGGACTCTAGGGACCGAACCTTGCTGCCTGGTTGGACTCACTCAAGGGACCGGACCTGGCTGCCCGGTTGGACTCAAGGGACCGGACCTGGCTGCCCGGTTGGACTCAAGGGACCGGACCTGGCTGCCTGGTTGGACTCAAGGGACCGAACCGGGCTGCCTGGTTGGACTCAAGGGACCGGACCTGGCTGCCCGGTTGGACTCAAGGGACCGGACCTGGCTGCCTGGTTGGACTCAAGGGACCGGACCTGGCTGCCCGGTTGGACTCAAGGGACCGGACCTGGCTGCTTGGTTGGACTCAAGGGACCGAACCGGGCTGCCTGACTGAATTGGACTCAACTCTCTTGGATGTGTGTAGTGGGAAGAAAAAAAACAATTAACAAATTCAATAAAACAAAAAACATGGTTGTATTGTACCAACACTCACACAGGATGACACTTTTTTCTTTGTCAAGGAAAAAGATACACTACTGTGTGTGTGGCTCTGTGCCTATGTGTGGGTGTGTGTCATTGTCTTATTGTGTGTGTGTGTGTGTGTGTAAACGACAGTGAAGAGACGTACCGGTAGGATCTTGGTGCCCAGCTGTGGGTTCACTAAGAGCCCATCTGGACGTCTGGACACAATAGGGCCAGTCTGAGGCTGTCCTGGGATGGTCCCACCCCCGCCATCCTCCAGCATGACCCATGGCCACCGGGAGCCAGTACGCGGCCGTGCGTGTGGAGGAACAAGCCTGGGGTCCGCACAGGAAGAAGACACAAAACATTGCTAGTTGCATTTCATCAACCAAGACCAGGGCACACGGCACACGGCCCTGCACTCAAGCTGCGTAGGGCCTCCCGAAACTGGGTTTTCATTTGGTAATCTCAGTTTGAAGTAAAAAAAACAAAGAGGTTATGTCAATAGTGATAGTAAGTCTTCTGCGATAGTAATTCGCCCCTCTCTCTCCGAAGGTAAAGTAATATCAATACTGATACGTTGCTGAAGCCCAGCTGAAAGAAAACATCTCTAGTTACTATCCCACACCATCAATTCCGAGTTTAACTGTCATGGTGGGTGTGTGTATGTTTAAAAAATGAAATATTTGACAATATTTAATAAAATGTGTCGGGTGATGTTATGCATAAGGCCTATTAACCTTTACAACACCGTCAGAAGGGGATGTCCAACACAGGATTTGTACTGTGGAGGTTTGTGTCAGCCCTGTTTTCAGTAGGCTAGTCACACACAGACACACACACTGCGCTAACTCTGCAGATTTCAATCTCCCTGTTCCTTTCGAATCACATGACCTGTTTCCTGATGAGAGCTATGGAGTGGTAAAGATGGTTGGTGGAGATTGTGTGCGTTAGTGTGTGTGTGTGTGTGTGTGTCAGAGAGAGAAAGAGTTAGAAGGAAACCATGTTTGACACCTCTCCATACAGCTGCTCCCAAACACCCACTCTTCCTGTTGGAGTGTGTGTGTGTGTGTGTGTATGTGTGTGTGTGAACATATGTCAGCCTATGCTCAGATATGTTTATACAGTAGATATTAACATTTGCTTACCAAATTACTTCTCTCTCAGGTAAATCCTCATGGTCATGCTACCTGGGTTTTTCGTTTGCTTTTTTTAAAAAAAAAAAAACGTTATTGTAAAGGTAAGCAAGCATTTCACCAACAGTCCACCCCTGCTGTTTGCAGGCGACACCTAACATTTAATTGGATTTGAACTGGTGACAATGTTCAAACAGACAATTTGTTTTTAAAAATGTGGTTACTGTTTTTCAACATAAATCAAATGTACGTTTCCATTTTCGCCTTACTAACAACAATACTAAAAAACAATATCAAACAGATACAGGCAAAATACAATGATAATCGTCATGGTCGATTGTTAACAGCAGGTAGCCTAACGTTTCTGGCTGACAGCATCCAAATATGTGTAACCCAGTCTAAATGCCCAGGCTGTGCCGGAGACTGGCCTCAAAAAACATCCGCTGGTATGAGCCCGGCATGGCAGCTTGCGGATGGAAAACTCGAGGTGAGTGTGTGACCACACTCCCCCCCCCCCCCCCCCCCCCCCCCCC
>JACXGI010008509.1:23095-33400 GCA_016801175.1 Esox masquinongy | reverse complement strand
CCCCCCCCCCCCCCCCCCCGCTTATGTGGAGTAGACAAAGGGGTGAGTCTCACATATAGCATGGATAATGATTGTTAAACACAGTCTTTGATCCTGTCTATTAAAGACTTTAAGACATGCCGTCTTCGAGATTAATGTAAGACTTGATCTAGTAACACGGAACAGTGTATACAGAACCGAGAGCAGACTGTTTGACATTTTTGTTGTTTGGTTGGGGGAAAATGGTCATTTGAAAGTGTTGAACACTAACAGAGAGGAGGGTATTTATGTAAGTCTGTCGGTCACAGAAATGTTTTGAAGTCATCATGGACTGCATGCCCTAAACTGGGCATTACCAGGCACCACACAATACGTAAATAATGATATATGTGTCGCTATTCATACAGTTTTTACGGTTCTCTCTTTTGCTATTCAATGCTGAGATTTTTATTTAAAATGTTTCATTGCAATTAAATGCATCCAAACATTTCTCAGCGTATGGCCGCTGCAGAGGTATGCTTCAGACCCGAGACGCAACACGTTTTGATCGCTAAGTGTCCTCAGTTCGCTGGACGCCAACGGTCTCCTCATGAAACAAAACACTGAGCACAAACACTGAAGGGAATGCGGCAGAAATAATATTGTTACGTTGTGCTAGTTCCGTGACGTGGAATGGGAACCGATGTCGCGCCACATAACCCCACTAAACGGTTAGCCTTATGCGTCAGCAGCAAAGCGAACCTTGCCGTCATTTGTCCTGATGCTAATCACCTTGCCGTCATTTGTCCTGATGCTAATCGCGTACAGCTGGGATGTTCTGCCACTCAGGGCTGGAGTATGTGTTGGTTCAGCAGCAGAGCACTCCTCAGGAGCTAACGCTACTGCAGGCGATAACCGACGTTCAACCCCCCTGCCCTTCTCTCCTCCACACAGCCACTGGATTAGTCTTCTCATTCTCTACTATTCCACTCCGCTTATTTCTTCTCTCTCGTATTTCAGTCCATCTCTCCCCTCCTTCGTACGGGAAGCGTTTGCTCTCCTCTAATACTCCCTTTCTCATTCCTTACTACCCCCCCATAAGGTTTTTCCATTGTTGATTGTAGCCTTGTTTATTTTTCTCCGGGAAATGGGAGCAGATGGACTTCTTTAAGTTCTGTGTTTGTCTGTATGTGTGCCGCTGCATTTGTCTTTCTGTGTGTATGTCTGTTGTACAGTATATGTCCCTGTCCACATGACTGTGCTAACGTGTACCGTTTATCTCTCCAAGACACGGGGAGGCACCAGGCTGCGTTCCCAGGCATTGAGCTCCCAAGTACGACTTCCTACCACTAACCCCCCACCCCCTTACTCTCTGTGATCGCCTGCCCTGCATGTTGTGGTTAAGATGTCTGCCATGGGACTGTATGCGTTTAACCGGAATGAACTGCTGAACCCCCATTGGGAAAAGTCCTGTTCACAGTTAAATGTTTAGACGGAGGGAACGCCTTCTGTTTAATAAACAATCAACTTTGAACTTACGGAATGCAAAAAGTCCTATTCAACTTTAATGATAACAATGAGTCTTCCGGATGCATTCCCGGAAGCAACATGGAGAACAATACATTCCCATGTATATTTTAACTTTTCAGCACTACAATGAATACCAATGTCGGAAACCGTGGGGCTTTTCAACATTACCTATAACACCCCTCTTTATCTCAAATGTAGTTTTCATCTGACTTTTGGCCCCTTCAAAACACACTTATTCAACTGCCATCTTGGCAATCATTTACCCAACAAGCATATGTCATTCAGTGAATTTATCAGTGCCTCTATAAAAGTGCTGCCCGACCCTGTTCTTGGAGACAGGTTTTCTACTTATTTGACACACCTGATTCTAATAATAATCTGATGATCCCAAATCTGCTGATTCACTGGACAAAAGACGGTAGATTTGTAGGGAGATGGGTTGGACGAGCCCCGCCCAAGAATCTCCAATAGAGAAAAGTTTTGGCAGCACCTCAGAGGCTGACTGGGTGAGTGGTGACAAGTCTGGTTGGTTTCCTTGCATCCTTTTGCTTGATCAATTCCTTTTAGCTGATTCAACAACATTCTGATTCCTGTTTATTCACCACACACCTACCTTTCCTAAAGCCTGTTCCAACTCCTGTTGGTCGGGGTATCAATCAGGAGTGTTGGGACTATTTGGGAGGTATCTGGTTGGACATTATTGGGCGGTATCTGGGCAGATGAGGAAACCGTTTGGGGTCTGATTGTGATCAGGCATGGCATGGGTTTGCTGTGTTGGTCTCAAAATCCATTATTTACTGGAAAGTTGGACAGCTCTATACTCATGAACCAGAACCTCTTTCTACTCATCACAGTATTTCTTGCTGTCCTGTAATTAACCCAAATCTCAAATTAAAAGGACCTCCCAGCCTAAATGTGTGTAATTTCACTGATTTGTTTTATTTATTCCTTTTATCAGAAATAATGACAATTTTCTGGATTCTGTTTTAGCGGCTATTGCAGTCTGGTGGATATTGAGGTAGAGCTGTCTCGCATGATCTTTGCAGGTGTTGAACTCAATCCCTTCTCACCCAATCTCCTCTCCCAGTCGTTTCCACGCCCTCCCATCGTTATTTCTTTCCTCCCAACACTGTTTTCAAAGTAATGACACTTCTCTTTCTATTACTCCTCCCAGTGATGATGGCCAAGGAGAAGCCCCCTATCACAGTAGTAGGAGATGTGGGTGGACGAATCGCCATCATTGTTGTAAGAAATCTCATTTCTATTCAGCATTTCGGCTCGCATCAGCCAAGCTATTGTTAACACGCTTTGGTAATCGGATGTTGTGGCTCTCGTGAGAAAGCTCTCACGTTTTATTTCCTGCTCTCTCTCCCAGGATGACATCATAGATGACGTGGAGGACTTTGTGGCAGCTGCTGAAATTCTGAAGGAGCGAGGCGCCTATAAGATCTACATCATGGCCACACATGGGCTGCTGTCTGCAGAAGCCCCGAGACTCATAGAAGAGTCCGCCATCGATGAGGTAAGACAAATCACCAAGGTTAAACTCCGCGACGTGCGTTTTATGGATGTTAATATTAGAATTTCTGTAAGACTTTATTTTGATATGACTTTGGGGCAGCGGCCTAGTGTTTTGGGCCAGCAAACAAAAGGTTGTTGCTTCTAGTCTTCTACCCAACATGGTTAAAAAAAAAAAGCTGTTCTACCACTGGGTGACATGGTCAACCCTAATTGCTCCCAGGTCATTGGTGTAAATAACAATGAGACAGGACCAAATGTGCTGAATGGATGCATGTGTTGAAAAAGGTTCGTTTTTTTTTTTTTAAATGTTTTGAAAAACCATAGAAGAACCACTGAAGTTATATGGAATTTTATACTCAGCCTTCCTAATAAAAGTTCTATGTAATTTACAGTCTAATACTCAGTCTTCCTAATATTGTGTTTTATTTAGTATACCTTCTGGTCTAAAAGGGTCAGGGTTCATTTATTAAAATGAATCCGGATGTATTCTGACTGTTGGCGTGCTCCTGTACGCCCCCAGGTGGTTGTGACCAACACTGTCCCCCATGAGGTCCAGAAGCTTCAGTGTCCCAAGATCAAGACTGTGGACGTCAGTATGATTCTGGCCGAGGCCATCCGACGCATCCACAACGGAGAGTCCATGGCTTACCTGTTCCGCAACATCACTGTTGACGACTGAGCTGCGCGCGTGCGTGCGCGCGCGCGCGCGCGCTACACAGTGAGACCAAGGATTTTCAGCTTTGTAACACTCGTTTATTTTCATTCTGGTTGGCTTCCTGTTTTCTCAGCACGTTTGTACTGTTAATGCAGACGAGTAGTGTGTTGTAGTCAGTGACAAGATGAGTGAATACAATACCTGTC
This sequence comes from Esox masquinongy, assembly GCA_016801175.1. Classification (NCBI taxonomy): domain Eukaryota; kingdom Metazoa; phylum Chordata; class Actinopteri; order Esociformes; family Esocidae; genus Esox; species Esox masquinongy. The sequence continues at coordinate 29,530 of JACXGI010008509.1, read as the reverse complement.
ACACATGTAGACTCATTAAGCACAAACAACATTCCCTTTCTTAGGAAAAATGCTACATGCCGCCAATTTGCATTTGGTTAATAAAGCTTTTTGGATTAATGTTTCTGTGGTCATTTAAACCCTGAATGTTACACTGTGTGGTGAAAGTGAAACAAGAACTTAATGGTAACTGAATCAGAAGGTTTACTTAACTGGCCCTATACAATCATTGAATTACAGCTCCATTTTGTTGAACTAAGTTTCGGGCAAATTGGCGTTATCTTTCACCCTGCACGTGCTGAAGGATTCACTTTTTTTAATATAATTTTGAGTGTTCTTGATTTTAACAGTATTTTTTTTTGTGACTCTTAGATGATGCTGAACCCAGTAATCACATGTAGACAAGGCATCCTTTTGAAGAGTACAAATGCTTCAACCCCCCCCCCCATCTTTTCTCTGTGTAACATTAACCTCTCCCTGGCTGTTATGAGAACACAGTGAATGGTGGAGTATTGGCTCTATGTTCTGCGGAGGTACATCAAGTACTCCTGTTCTATTGTGTGCCTGGCCCCTCTATTGCTTTGCTTTTCAGTCTCCCACTCAGTTTACAATAAGTGGAACCACTACTTGTTCTTCAGACCTGTTACGCTGCTGTAATGTCTTAGGGTCCAGGTGAACCTGTGTGTGCCGCTTACTGCCGCTCTGCTAGTGTCATCTTTGGCGATGAACTTGATGCGCCGTGACAAAATGGAGACAGTCTGTTGAATGTGGTTTGGGGTGTGTAAGGTTTTCAGTTCTGTGTTCCTCTATGATTTGAAATTGAGCCGGTGTTTATTTAAAACGTGCACTGTCATTATGAAAGCATGTACTACCTTAAATGGAGAGCAGTGAAGCGTGTGTGGGTTAGGACAACTGAAGTATGTTACAAAAGTGTGGACATGTATGTTCTGTGTACTGTGTTTTTGCAACATGAAGAAATGATTTCACTTCTGCTTGTCTGAGGGTATTCCATTACTAGTTACTGCAGGTTTAAAAAAAGAAGTTAGACCGCAGTTCTCTAAAGGACAGAACACCTGGTCAAGCATTATCTGCCATGTTGTCTACCAGTCTTCACACAAACATCACACCGTAGAGCCCCCTTTTCAGAACATCGGAGAAATGGTTGCTGTCAAAAAGAGCCCAGAACCCTGAACTTGTTCTAAACGCCTCAGGATTCACATGTAAGTCAGCTGAGGAGCTTTGACCAAGTCAAGGGGCAGAGACAACTGTAGAAACTGGACCAACATCTGAACTGACCACATGGTATAATCTTTTAACATAGATCTTCTACAAAAATCATTAACCTAGTCTTTGTGATGGCTGTAGTAATTAATTTACTACATTCACTTATTATAGGCAGAAATGTTACAGATGTAAACCATATTTAGGCATCACAATTGTAAAGCTTCAGAGATGAGTCTTGTCGTAAACATGGCTAAAAGGCCAACGCACCTGTTTGTCTGTGTGGATGTAAGCCTCTCCTCCAGTCGTCCATTCTGTGAATGAATAAGGGGGAAAGAACGGTCAAGTGTTTTAACTGAACAGAAAGAGGAACTAGAAACCTAACGTTAAACAGGCCACTTCCTCATGTGAGACAGGAAACAATGCATCTGATGGAGACAGGGGGAAGCACACGGACTGAACAGAGTACAGACATGTCCAACAAAGACACCCGCATCCTTTCTTTTTCAATCCATACGTTTGTACTGGGTCCCTCTGGTCTGCTATTGCCTCGACCCTGTGAACATCCCGCTGGCTCATTCTCACTCTGCTTTTAAGGTTTATTAAGCTACCAATTACTTTACACTGACAGAAGTCGTTGACTAGATCCAAACTACTTTGTACAATGGTAAAGACTACTAGCTGTTAGAACAGATAGTATAGCCTATTATACACAAAAACTATTTTTCAAGTGAGTCAGGAAGGTCTGTTGCTGAAATAAAAAGGGTGACTGGGAGAGGGCACTGGTTTGGGTGGGGCGACTGGGAGAGGGCACTGGTTTGGGTGGGGCGACTGGGAGAGGGCACTGGTTTGGGTGGGGCGACTGGGAGAGGGCTCTGGTTTGGGTGGGGCGACTGGGAGAGGGCTCTGGTTTGGGTGGGATGGCTGGGGCGAGTGGGAGGGAACGTGTTTGGGTGGGGCTTGTGGGGCGAGTTTGAAGAGACCCTGGTTTGGGGACAATAAGTAGATCAGAGTGGACCTGCCCAGATTAAAACATGATGGGAGTCTCTCTGGACCGACCAGAACTTTGGATTATCCAACCATTTATTGTCAAGTAACAACAAATATTATTAGCCCCTGAGTGAGAATACCTTACTTTTTCTTTTCACAAATGGTCAATTAGGTTTCAGAGAGCTTTATGCAGTACGCAAACTCCTCAATGGCTGCCAATAGGTATCCTGCTATTCTGCACGTTAAGCTTACAGAATGGGTGCAGGTCTGCCCACCTTGGTGGAGGTCTACCCACCTGCTGATAGGTGGGTAGACCTATAAGAATTGTTTGTTATCGGGGGCCCAGAACATTTACCCTGTGTTCCCGTGAGTAATAAAGCTCAGAGTACTACTGGTATGCAGAGTGAGACAGGGAAGTGCAAAAACTATTTGCATGTTGATGGAAAACTGACAGGACGATTTGATTTGTTGGTGTATTAAAACCTGTATTTAATTTAGTGAAAAATATATTAGTTAAACAAATACTTATACACAACTGTGGAAACCATGCAGGTCCCAGAACCCTAGTTTGAAATCCCGTTGTTTCCTTAATTGTTCTGTGAGTGGACCCTACCATGTTGTTTGTTTTCGTTATGACGTGTTTTTAGCACTATTACAGTGAACAAACACAGGATTTTATAAGTCTTTTCATCTAAACAAGACAAAATTACAATAATTTATGAGGCACACGTTTTTCATCAAAACTATTGTGAGAAGTAGATTAGTGCCATTATTCTAATTTGCATAATAGCCTCGTTTGACGCTCGTGGCTCATCCGGGTGCAGTGGGTGTAAATAAATAAAGAATCCCTCGAGACACCAATGAACGTCGGAAAGAAAGACTGATTAAATACAACAATATAAAGAAAAGTATACATCTGTAAGTAAACTTTTTTTTTTTTTAAAGCCGAAGTAAAAGAAAACTACCGTTAGATGGCGCCGTTGAACTAGAATTTAGTTCGACAATTTATCTGGACCGAGAAGTGGGCCTGTGTCAAAAGCATTCAACGTAAGTCATATCTGCCATTTTTGCTATCTATTATAAGAGATTAAACGTTTTTGCTAATAATAACAACACATTGAACAGTATTCTCACAGTAACCTGATATAAATCCTGTGTAAGGTAAAACTAGTGCTAAAACATTTTGCAATGTTGGATAACATTTTCTCGAACCTTGTATTTAACCTGTATTTGATATCAAAGGTCCTATCCAACAGTGCCAACATTTTATTTATGCGTTTCTTTACGTAGTTGGCTTGGCTAGTTTGTTTTAATAGTTTGCTTTGGTTCAATGTTAAGTTGGACCACATGTTGCATGTGCAAAGCTATTCCGGTCATGATGATACAACATACCTATTTCTTGGCGTGTGATGTCTCTCGTGAATTTATTTCCGTCGTCAGATTTGTGTCTGCATTGTTCCTTCCGTTGGGCGTGTGACTCGTATAATGTAGTTAGTCATTGCAGGAGATTACAGATTTTTATGATGTATTTTTTTATTGAGCTTGTTAGATAAACATTGCAATTGTCAAATGAAGTTGGTTAAGCAGTTAAATGTATAAATCATGATAAAAAAAATAACTCATATAAAAACAATGTTCATTTTCAAATTAAAAGTGCATTTAGACATTTGCATTTCACAATTTTTACAAAAACAATAAATTCATGCTTAATAGCAAATGAATAAAAAAAGTCTGAATACAGGCCTGTATTTGTAAACATACTGTGCTGTGCTACTCCTGCATTTTCAAATGAATGGATGGTGTTTTTTACAGCAATTTACTGACTTTGCACAAACCCAGCATATGTCGCATCCTTAATGAATACACTCTTTGTATGTTTACAACAGAAATTCTCATTGCAACGGAACGTCGAACGCACACTGCAAAATTAAAATGAATGGATTACAAAAGGTGTACATTGACCTGAACTAAAATCAGCAGCGGGCTGTTAAAAAACAAGCAGCAACATATTACATTAAGTAAACAACTGAGCAATGAACATCTTTGCCTTCTCTTCATCCTCATCTCCCCACCTCACTGTGATTGCATCAGTTGGACCAAGTCCTTGTTAGTTCCCATTGATTGTTACCTATTATCTTCCACATCAACACCGTCGCCTGCGCAAAGGAAGTGGTAGTGGAGTGGAGGGGAGTTCTGTTCAGTTTCAGCAACTGGCAGTCCGACACTTCAGCATCTGCCGACTGTTCAGGTCTCTTTCACCCTCTTGTCCAGCAACACTAAATGGGTGTAGCCCAGGGGCTCCCTCTCTCCGCCTCTCTCTCCAGCTCCCCCGGACGGATTACATTAGGAGATAATGCAGGAGTTGGTCTTGTTCATGGGCGGACGGATTCCCTTGGGGTCTCCTTTGGGGATGGTCTCCCTGCGGCACCTGAGCGCGGGGCTGAGCCGGCTCGGCAGGTTGGCCAGCTGCAGGAGCTCCCTGAACACCTCCAGAACGTTGTCGTTCTCCTTGGCCGACGCCTCCACGTAGCTGTTGTTCCAGTCCAGCTCCACGGTCGACAGCACGTCGTCGCCCGCCACCTGCCTGTCAGCCCCGACGCAGTCCGCCTTGTTGCCCACCACCACGATGGGCGTGTACTTGTCCTCTTTGACCTCCAGGATCTCGTCGCGGAGGGATTTGACGGCCTCCAGCGACTCGGCGTCGTCCACAGCGTAGACCAGGGCGAAAGCATCGCTGTTCTGGATGGAGAGCTTGCGCATGGCCGGGAAGGAATAGCTGCCGCTGGTGTCCAGGATCTCCACGGTAACCTTGGCACCTCCAATGTCATACTCCTTGCTGTGCATCTCCTCCACAGTGCGCCGATGCTTAGGCTCAAACGTGTCCTGGAGAAAGCGGCGGATCAGGGAGGTCTTGCCAACGCCGGCCGCCCCCAGAAACACCAGCCTCACCTGGGTTTTTTCCTTCCCCTCCAAAGACATGATTCTGCTTTTAGTCGATGATTCTAAAAACAACCTGAAAACCGACCTCTGGATTACTCGCGGTTCTCCTATCAGTTGTCTTTGCTTTGGAACAGGCAGAAAAAAGACTGGTAAAACTGTCCTGTGTTTCTTTTTAAATGGACTATGTTGTTTTTGCAGCTGTGGAGTTACACTCTGAGCACTGTCAGCGAGGACCTACTAGAATTTATCTACACAAAGTAGTAAGGCGCTTCTGCCTCCCTGGTTTTTCATGTTCCTTTTATGTGTGTTTTCTGTTGTGGGGATTCCATGCCCTCTTCTGGCAGGAGCCAATCAGCACATGGATGTCTATTAATGTGTAACATCCCAGCAGCCAATAACTGGGCAGCATGCAAATGTGAGTAAGGGCCAGATGCAGGAGGGGAGAGGAAGGTGTATAACCCGCTGCTGGTTCACAGAAGCAGACAGAAAGCGCTGTGGTAACTTGTAGAATTTACTCACGGATGAAACATCTGCATATTTATCTTGATATTCTATTCTGTGTTGAGCATAATGGTATATGTACAGCTCCGGAAAAAATTAAGAGACCACTGCACCTTTTTCTTTCCTTTCCAAAAAAGTTGGAAAGGAAAGTTTTGAGTGAGGAACAGAAGTGTTCAATTTGCAGTGGTCTCTTAATTTTAACCCTTCTGTTCCTCACCCAAAACCTTCCTTTTCAACTTTTTTGGAAAGGAAAGTAAAAGGTGCAGTTGTCTTTTAATTTTTCCGGAGCTGTATTTACTTTAAAACATAAACAGTCCACCCTTTCTCAATGCATGAATGCATTGTAACCCCATTTGTCAAGTCTAATTCATGGTTATTCAAAGATCAAGACTTTCCGTATGATTCTCGCCAAGTGGTTCGGCTTGTTATCACGCTGCTACAGTGAATATAAAAAGTCTACACACCCCTGTTAAAATGCCAGGTTCTTGTGATCTAAAGAATGAGACAAAGATAAATCATGTCAGAACTTTTTCCACCTTTTAATGTGACCTATAACGTGAACAATTCAATTGAAAAACAAACTGAAATCTTTGAGGGGTAAAGATAAAAAATAAAAAACTCACAATAACCTGGTTGCATAAGTGTGCACACCCTTAAACTAATACTTTGTTGAAGCACCTTTTGATTTTATTACAGCACTCAGTCTTTTTGGGTAGGAGTCTATTAGCATGGCACATCTTGACGTGGCAATATTTGCCCACTCTTCTTTGCAAAAGCACTCCAAATCTGTCAGATTGCGAGGAC
>JACXGI010008509.1:0-22995 GCA_016801175.1 Esox masquinongy | reverse complement strand
ATCTTCAGCTTTCTAACGGACACCTGAAGGTTTTGTGCTAAAATTGCCTGGTATTTGGAACTGTTCATAATTCCCTCCGCCCTGACTAAGGCCCCGGTTCCAGCTGAAGAAAAACAGCCCCAAAGCATGATGCTGCCACCACCATGCTTCACTGTGGGTATGGTGTTCTTTGGGTGATATGCAGTGTTGTTTTTGCGCCAAACATACCTTTTGGAATTATGGCCAAAAAGTTCAACCTTGGTTTCATCAGACCATAACACATTTGCCCACGTGCTTTTGGGAGACTTATTTTTGCAAACTTCAGCCGGGCTTGGATGATTTTCTTTGTAAGAAAAGGCTTCCGTCTTGCCACCCTACCCGATAGCCCATTCATATGAACAATATGGGAGATTGTTGTCACATGTAGCACACAGCCAGTACTTGCCAGAAATCCCTGCAGTTCCTTTAATGTTGCTGTAGGCCTCTTGGAAGCCTCCCTGATCAGTTTTCTTCTCATCTTTTCATCAATTTTGGAGGGAAGTCCAGTTCTTGGTAATGTCTCTGTTGTGCCATATTTTCTCCGCTTGATGATGATTGTCTTCACTGTGTTCCATGGTATATCTAATGCTTTGGAAATTTTTTTGTACCCTTCTCCTGACTGATGTCTTTCAGCAATGAGATCCCTCTAATGCTTTGGAAGCTCTCTGCGGACCATGGCTTTTGCTTTGAGAAGCAACTAAGAAAATGTCAGGAAAATCCTACTAGAACAGCTGAACTTTATGTGATTAATCAGAGTCACTTTAAATGATGGCAGGTGTGTAATGACTTCTATTTAACATGAGTTTGAATGTGATTGGTTAATTCTGAACACAGCCACATCCCCAGTTATAAGAGGGTGTGCACACTTATGCAACCAGGTTATTGTAAGGTTTTTATTTTTCCTTTTTCCCCCTTGAAAATGTCAGTTTGTTTTTCAATTGAATTGTTCACATTATAGGTCACATTAAAAGTGGAAAAAGTTCTGACATGATTTATCTTTGTCTCATTCTTTTACATCACAAAAACTTAGCATTTTAACAGGGGCGTGTAGACTTTTTATATCCACTGTAGCTGAACCTGGAAGTTTTCTTCAGCACAAGCACTGGAGGTGAATGCATTTCAGAGCCAGCAACCACAGTCTGAGCACGATTGAGCTTGCAGGCGTCCCACTGACTACAAGGCAGTCCGATCATCCACCTGTCCAACCTAGGTGGCACTGAGACAATTCTGTACCCTAAGGCACTGTTCATATGCTGCCAGGATTCGAACAAATGGATGCAATAATGCGTCCATAGTGTAAGGCAGTATCCTAAAGAACCCAGACCTAGGACTAAGGCTTGACACAATGTTCACCTCTGCTGAATCTGTCTGGAGTTTAGTTTAGTATAAATGTGCTTTTATATATTTTTATTGTGATACTTTTGTGTTATTTCATAGGGACAGTTGGAAAAAATCCCAAATCCCTTTTTGCCTAAAGAGATTTGGGATGGATTCACACCATCCTGCTGCAATATATGTGTACTAAACACAATAGCTTAGACAGATGGACCACCCTAGGCCACTAATAAAATAATACAATACAAATACATGTTCGGAATATGTACAGCATGTATGTTTATATGTTAATCCATGAACATCAATATATCCTGAGGCACATGTGTACTTTCTGCCTCATTCTCCAAACATCCAGTTATATGCAGGCAGATGCAGTCCTACGTGCCCAGCGAGTGACATGCACTGAATCCCATCGTTCCTGTCTGAAAACCAGATGCTTTAACAGAACGTTACCCGATCCCTATGCAGACTGACCCCTGGGATATGCAGCGCGCCCCAGGCCTGTAAACCACCTGGCCATTGCCTCGTCAGTCTGGTGACACTCTGGAACCGCAGGGAGTACCAGGGAGGGCCTCCTCACCTTGCGTTGTGTCCCACCTCTGTCGAGGCCATCTCCTCTGAAGCGCTGGCCGTGTGATGGGCAGAAGAGCGGAGCAGTGTGGGAAATACACTCCCGACAGTCTGTGCTCCTGTTGCACTGCAGGGCCGTGTGCACTCATAACTCTGGAATTTTAAGTTGTGCTCTAAGCGTTCCGGTTCGGTCACCATGTTCTGTCCACTCTGACATGACCTGAGACATTAGTGGGCTGATTTGTGACCATTTCAAGTGTCCAGGGGAATTCAATTACCAGTAAATAAGCCCATTTTTAAATGCTCCTCCACCATTGTCTGGCTCCTTCAGCTCCAGCCTTACGCATGCAGACTCCACCATTTACCATCACTACAGTCATTGCAAAGACATTCATTTACAGTTAATGTCAAGGTAACAGGAACATTCAGTCACAATGAAATAAAAAGGAATGTGCATTACAAGAACATACATTTCCATGTAATTGGGTACCATTGTGTGGCTATAATATATATTTTGTTATAAAATGGATGTCAGACGAAGGGCCCACATCAGACTTCAGCATGACAGTTCCGCTGCGTTTGATTGATCTAAACCATTTTTGGCCGTCCTCATCAATCTGAAATGGTATGATTGAATCTGATCCCGACTCCCGGCCTGGTTTATACAGGGAATATTAACGTGCTATTATTAAAGCACTGCCTGAAACCGTCAGAAACAGACGAGTTGCTCGGGCCCCAAGCCGTTTTGTTCTGTTGACGTGTTCAGGGCCGTTGACCCCATGCGTTCGTAGCACCAAAGGTAACACGTCACAAACCTCTGTCAAGACACCGTTAGCAGCCCGCCGTGTCGGCCCAGAGCTGTCCATGACGGAAACAAGACTACCTCAAATCACCTCGCTCTCATGTGCAACGCACACACTAGGCACGGCACTGCTCTGTATCGCAGGGGTTCCATATGAGGAAATAAATCTAATAAACCTGTTTATTAACCAAATCGGATTTCATCCCAGATTCAGGCAAGCAATCAAACATGATCTGATACGGTTTCACCTTCCGCTGGAAATGTTTCCAGTTGCTCCCTCTCCACCAGTCAGTCATGCAAATGCTGTAATGGTGTTCATAATCCTATCTAGAATGGTGGAGAATGAATTCTCTGCCAGCTCAACTGTAGGTCTAGTGCATCATTCCAAATGGTTATTGCCAACTATGTATTTACCTGGGTTTCCACTCTCCCGTGGTTGTGGTGTACCCGTGGATATGGAAATGTAATTAAACCAATGTTTTGGTCTTTAGTGTCACGTGAAGCGTTGTTGACCAAGTCCTATCATTCTCAGCATATGACTTCCCTAAGTGCAGTCCAATCATCTCTTTACAGTTTGTTCCCGTTTAGACTTCGGGAGAAAATGAGATTCGGAAAACAGCATCATGTGCACAATTAGCTGAGAAAACAAACATCCGTTAAACTAGTCCGGCCCCATCTTATCAACGTTCCGGGATTGTCATCGTGACTCATCGAATTGGTAGCACGGTGTATCAGCGGTTCAGCTACTGTACATGTCTTATTGGACTCAATGGTGCCTTCCTCCATAAATGTGGTGTTACACACTAGTATTCGTTATTTCCCATTATCACCGTCTGCTTTTTTTTCCACCTTGGCTGACTCAAGACAGAAAAACAAGGTCATTCTCTAAATCTTGTCTGTTTCCTCTGGGTTGGTTTGGGCTCAGGGTCCTCCCCCCGTTTCTGGGATTCTGCGACAAGCCGATGGTTACTCATGTTTGATTTGTGAACAAGGTTGACTGTCCCTGTCCTCCTCCGAGATGCTCTGACACCGATTAGGCTTTTATCCTGAAGGCTTTTGGGCCCAGGTCCCCTCCTCTCTGTTCCGCTTTTAGGCCTGTCAGAACACTGTGGCAGTGTAGCGGTCTAAGCTCCTGACTCTAGACCACACATGCCCCCTGATGATGGGGGTTTGAGCCCCAGATCGGCCGATCGACGGTCTGTGTTCTTCCTCCGGGTCTCTCTCTTGTACCTGTGTCCCTAACCTTTCCATACTGTCCCGTCAACAAAAAATAAAACACCCCCCAAAAATCTTTAAAAAACAATACTGTGGCATAATAAATGTTAAAAACTAATAAAGTTGCTCCAGAGCCTGGCCCAGCGTTTCGTATTTGAGATCGGACGAATACATTTTTGCTTGCTGTGGAATTGTTTTTATTCTTTTTTTTAGCAACAATGTGGCTAAAGAGCCGGGGGCGGGGCAAATACTGTGTTTTGAAAAAGTATTGCCGAGACCGAACCCTTGAATTCCACAAAGGTGAAGCAGTTCTTCATTTCATTTGTTCAGTCAAGTTCTCAAATTTTTGAAACTGATTCAATTCTGTCAAATATTTATTCTGCACTGTTATGCCTTATTGGTATTGAACAATGATTGACTTTGCCTGCCATTGTAAATAAAACGGTTAACCCGAGGTTGTATTGGCCCAAAACTTCCCTCTCTTGTTTCCTGAACACAACCTAGGCAGGGAAGAAGCCATGATGAGGTACTGCTCATTGCCCAGTGCCAGAATATGTCTGACACCTAGGGAATTGACTGTCATGAGATATCAGTATGCATGTTGATTTTGCTGTACGCTGTCATGTTGGAAATTATCTGGAGGTGCTGTGTTTTAAATGTGTGTTCTTCAGATGTGGCGTATAAATATTGCATGTTCTTATTCATTACCCCTCGACTCACCTACGAAATTATATGGAAATTGGTTTAGAGGCCCTGTTTGCAAAAGCAAATGAAATTGGTAGATGGATTGGCAAAAAGTCTGACATTTATGTGGGAAGATAAAAACATTTGAATGCTTTGGGGGATGGATTGTTTAAATATTTTACATTTGTAAAAAAAGCATGATTGAGAGAAAATTAATAGTTGGCATATTTATAACATTTTGTGTTTTGAAGCTTTTGGTTAATGTCAATAATCTTTCCTCCAAAGGATTGTTCTTTTTTCGGGTTGGCGTTATCCAGATTTTTTAATTGTTATCATGTCCTTCTCCCATCCCTGGGTTTACGGTACTACTGGCGAAAAAACAAGAGAAAAAAATGCAAATTGTGATGTTTACCAGAACATGAACCAAATTCACAAGTTGCGGGCATTTAGCATTTAGCTTATAATACAGAGGACCCTAGTTGAACTAACTGACCAATTCCCAAGATGGGCAGCAGGTATTCAATTAGGTAGTAAGTGAAGTTCATCCTGCTATAGTTGTCTGCTTGTGTCCAAGGGCCTGTGGGCAGAATCAGGCAATTGCCCAGTCAGATGGCATAGGAGACACACTGTCTGAATAAATGATCATATTCTCCTCTTGGACTCCTTGCAGAAGGCTGTGAAGGGCTATCCTTACCAATCTTTTATTACCAAGTGCTCAAATGCTCAGTGCAAAATGAAAAATGCTTTTATATATTTCAAAGCCGTACCACGTTTAAATTAAATTAAATTGAAAAAAGGGTAATTGTAAAGTGAAAATGGCTGATTTAAAATCATGTAAGAAAAGTTTAAACTGAGTTATAAGGTCAAATTGAAATGGTCTCTTAATTACCATTGCAATTCTCTTTTTAATTTAAACTTGTAAATTGCCTCTTGGAATAGTGCACAAGCAGGGCCACCCAACCCGCCCTGAAGAAAATAACATTTATATTAGGCAGCTCCCATGGCAACTTTGAAACTGTTGCAACTCATTTGGCATCGTATTGGAACGACAGTCAAGATTCATTACACAGTTAACCAGCAGGTAGGCTAATGATTTAAAACTCCTGTGGCTATTTTTAATTCACCTTAGACACAGTATATACAATATACCAACCAAGCCTACATTACAGGAATTACATTGCGTGAACATTTCAAACATCCAAAGTCCTTTCTTGGTTCTAGTTTCAAAAATAATCTCCCATATCTTGCTTATTCGAAAATCATTTCCCCAGTTACTATGATGACATGACTGGAGGTTGTTTACCAAGTCTGTCAGACTCAAAGACTGTGTCCCAGTTCTTGGCAAACTCCTACGGCGACATCATTTTTAAACTCTCATTTAAAAGTGGTCTAGTTGTATAACTCGGTGCTAAGCAGGAATACACAGCAAGTTACAACCCTGTCAACACTCTGACGGGTTAACTTATGACTCATGTTAGTGTTGCAGGGAAATCAATGGAGATCTGAGCAGTATCCCACTAATCACGTTTGAGGAATTACAAAGGAAACTTTGAGAAACTCTGTTGAACTGGGAATCAGCAGTCACACCATACTGTCTCACCTTTTAGCCAGGCACATCTCTATGGCAGCGTATCCTCTAAACTGCTCCGGGGCAGGTGAAGTCTCAGTGACTCCACTCAGCCTGAACCAATTAATTCAGGTTCCCTCACTCTTGTTTTTTTAGTTAACATTTATGTTTTCACACTTATCACACATTTAGTAATGACAACATGCATTTCAAAGTTTGTATGACTACAAATATTTCATGGTTAGGATTGGGGGGAAAGGTGCCTTGATAAATATATTGAAGCATATCTAAGACAACCAGTAAGGATGGGTAATGAAGAAAGAAGGTACTGCCCATTTCGTACCATAGTCTGCATAATAAGCAAGAGACTGTAACGTTTATTCCATTGTGAATTCTGCACAAAGGACAATAAGAGAAGGACTCATCAATGGATTCACAGTTCAACATTGTGTCAATGAGGTGTGGTGTTCGTCTCGGCTTGTCTAGCCATGTGCGGCACTGCACCTGCACCTAGGAGCCAGCTAGACTTAGCGACAGACGGACAGACAATATTTACACTTGTAGCACAGATGAAGCCTAAACAGGTATGTTACAGTAACTGAAGCTAGCTTCTTAAAAGTGTGAGCAGTTCTCACTTACTTTGTAAGATAACCTTCTAATGGATTAATGGCACCTGTTTTCAACCAACTTAACTCTGGAATGGAGCCTGTCTGATGTTTACAGAGAGAAGTCTGGCAAAGTTTGTTTGCTGGAGTCAGTGTTGGTGTATAGGTGTGTGCGTGAAGCGTTTAATATCCGGGTGGGGACCCAAAATGAATTAAACTGTGCTCTTTTCACTTGCCATTTTCAGCATATGAGTGAATTTTGGGGTAAATGTAACAATTGAGATTGGGTTACAAATAGGGTTAGAGGTTAAATGTTTTTTGTGTTAGGATTTGGGTTAAGACATGCTGAATGGGAATAATCTATGGTGGAAAGTACAGGTACCATAGGTCTGTGGTAAAACAACAGTTCAGCCTCAGATGACAAGCAGCAATAGTTTGGGTGCCTTGGACAAATCCTGAATTTGCAGGTGTTTGCATCTTTGGAAGTTTGGCCCATAGGCTTACTAGTAATTTGGAAAGAGGGTGGAGCGCTTGGTTTTCCAGGACCCCACAAAGATAGCAAAACATAACATGTGTTTTTGTGTTTGTTTGTTTGTGTCACCATGTGTGTGACTCAGCAGCAGCAGTCAGATGGCCTGTCTCCATTGGCCGTAATGGTGTCTGACAGGGACAGATCCGTTATGCCAAGCGTTATAGGGCCCAGCGCATCTGTGCCATGGGCAGGCATGACGAGCTGCCATATAAAATTGGGCTGAGAAACAGCTAGAACGTTGAACAGCAGAACAGGTTTATCCTCCTCAAACACTGATCAGACCCGTCCCAGATTCCTCCCATACACAGGTGCTGGGTGCACTCATAGCACCATCATCACAAAAAAAGGATGAGCCACCCGGACCTGTCTTGGCCGAAGCCCTTGAGGGTCTAATGAGTAAATGATTTGGTTCCCTTTTCCAGGCAAACAGATGCAATAGACACACTAGTTTAATGTCAACCGGTTATGACAGCAGGCATGTAGTTAGTGCCAAAACCCTGTAGTGCCCTGGTGACATGGGAAAGAGAAGGGCAGAAGTGTTAAAGGAATGAGGTCAAACAGATACTACCAAAAAGTTTTCTGAAGCGTGACTATTTGTTTCTCTTGTGCTTGAGCTAAAAGAAGTGCATTGAGAATTGTGACCGTAGGGTCACACTGCGCACTGGTCTGTCATTTTACAACAGGAATGGAGGAGTTTATGAAACAGCAGGACACCCTTGTTATAAGCTGAGGCCTCAGAAAGTCCATATGCAAGCTGTTAGAGAGCTCACTTCATGGCTATATAAGAGCTGTCTTGAGGGTGGATGTTTAACGTTTCCAATCTGTGTATTCGACATTATGCAATTTGCCCTACACTGCCAACCTAAATTGTTTTATATTGTGCAAATCCACCTACTCTAATCATAAATATAACCCTATTGCTGTTCAGCCTCAGGGCACATCAAAAATAAAATGTGTTTGATGTATGCAAATTAGAACATTTTCCTTGTTTATCCTTAGTCTATATTTTTGATATTTTAGTGTAGGTGAACAAGTGTAAAAGAGGCATTTTAGTGATTTAATTGCATAATTTAAAAAACAAAATTGGTTTCAGTTTTGATTTTCTTCAAAATAGCAATCCATATTTTGACCAAGGTTGATAAAACTTCAGACTAATAATCAATTCTTCATCTAATGAGCTTAATTTCCTCAACATGCCAATACTTATGAATCCACTTACTGGGTACTATGGACACAATAAAAGTTTCATTCAATATTTTCCTTGAACACCACCACAACCCCACTACTTCCGAATGCTGCTCCTTTCTGCAGCCGGTGCCGGTCAGATAACAGAACGTGGGTATCTCCACTACTGTTAAATTGACCTGGCAATATCAGTTCCCTAATCAAACCCGAATCAAACTCTATCAATTCCCATAGGACTCTTCTGCAGTGCCTTCTGATTCAGCTGACGGGGTTTTTGTCTGATTTTGTCTGATCCAGAGTGCCGCTCCAGTGACCTGCATTCTCGCACTTATTTTGACCCAGAAACACATTTTGTGCCCGCTAGCCCTTATCAGGCTTAATGTGCAGAGTTTTAATTTTATTTTCTCTCTCGGGCTTGGCAGAAGGGTTGCGGCGACCGCTGTTTTGTGTGTTGGAACTAAACCGTTCTTGTTCTAATGTGTATGTGGTATTGTAAGACGTTGGCACAGTGCATTTCTGCTGACAGCTCTTTCTAGGGCGTGGCGCTGTACAATGTGGGCGGTGTTATATTATAATAAGGGCAGGTAAGACAAGTTGTGCTGTATGTGCTTAAGGGTGGACTGAAACAAAAACAGAAGTGTATGACTACAGCTTCACAGAGCAACATTACTTACTGCACATTAACAGCGTATATGCCTTCCTACTCCTTGAGCCTGGCACTATATAAAGAAGTAAGCATCTCATGTCAATGTGTCTGGAAGTCCCACATGTGTCTAACGTGTTTGATGAACAAGTGCATTTTGCCCAGATGCATACTACATTAATATGGGCTGTGATGATCACGGTCTGTCTAAATGGCAAGATATGAAACAGTTCAGCTGAATTACTTGATCTCAAACGGTCTGTCTGAATGACTGGATCTCAAATGTTTATATGCTGGAACCAACACCTGCTTGGGTGTTCGTGTCAGACCGGATTATTCTAATTAACACTGCTAGGAATGCTGTTCCTCACACCTTTTGGCATTTTCACATTTCTGGGAGGTACATGTTCTTTATCTTGTCATGGAAAACAAAACTGTTTAATTCAAACATTTACACCAGGATAGCAGCCATATTAAGCGTATACCATTCACAGAGAATTTACAGGAATTAATCTCCAGAATGACTAGACCTCTGCATCTCTGCCTAACAGAAAGACAAATCCAGCTTTGTGACTAACTGGAGATGATTAATGGTCTTCGGTTTCTCTTGCCATCAGAATACCCACAGTGGAAGTATGGATAGAGTTTCTCTGTGAATTTGCAGCCAGTGAAACAGCAGATGTGAGATCTGTCCATGGCATTCACATCGTAAAAAGAGACCAGACATCGCTCATAATCCACAAACACCCCCACCTTCTCTGGCTTCTTTGTTAAGTGGAGGTGTACTTTGGGGTCATTAGCTTCATAATAATTATTTGTACTTAGCCCGAAAGTCCAGACGCCATCCTCAGGGCTCAGTGGTAACCAACTCTGCCTGTTGATGGACTCTTTGGCCACTCCTAAATGCCATTCAGCTTTCCCTTTTACCTGTACTTCATAGTACAGTTTACCTGAGGAGAAACCTTCCTTTCCCAGAACACTGTATATATATTCAAACCTCTTTGGGTTTCTGGAGAGATTATGTGATTGGTCACCACACCACACTTGTTTTCCATCCGTGGACAGGATGAGTTCAGAAAACGCTGTATCGGAGTCCAAAGTCACATCCGCAGCATACAGCTCAGCTTCACACAACATCTTCAGCACATTCTCCGTCTCATTAAGAAATCTCTCCACTTCACTCTTCAGTTTGTCCTTTAGCTCACACACAGCTCTCTTTATGTAGCCCCCACACGGGTGGTTTTCAACCCTGATCTTAGACCAGTCCTTGGTTGTTGCTGGGGTGCACCAGGCTGTGGAGCCCTGAAGAAGTTGCAGATGGTCCTCGGTGTACTTGAGCTGCGCCAGCTCCGTCAGTCTCCTCTTCAGCTCAGTGATTTCCTTTTCCAGCTCTTCAATGAGACCTTTAGCCTGCCTCTCCATTTCTTCTTGCTTCTGCTTATCCACATCAATGAGCTCAGCTTTCCACTTCTCAATGGAGTGCACTAAAGTGTTGAAGACCTGCACTTTGTCAGATATCTCCTTCTCAGTGTTTCTCTTGCTAAGTTCTACTGAGATGTTGATGTCCTTGAGCTTCTGCAGTCGCTCCTGGATCATCACACCTACCTTTGACTCAGTCTCTACCAGCTGAGCCCTCTTCTGGCCATATTCTTCCTCTAGTGGAACAATGTTGTGGGTCTTATGGTCAGAATCGGAGCAGAACTGACACACACAGGTCTGGTCAGTCCTGCAGAACAGCTCCAGGAGTCTGAAATGCTTATTACACACCCTGTTTTCCAGATTTTTAACAGGGTCGATCAGCGTGTGTCTCATCAAGGCTGGGGCTGCCTGATGTGGCTCCAGGTGAGTCCTACAGTAGGAAGCCAGACACACCAAGCACGACTTCAGGGCCTTGCACTTCTTCCCCATGCAAATGTCACAGATCACTTCACCAGGCTCTGTCAGTAAATCTTCTATGTCTTTAACTCTCAGTCTTTTAAAATGATCTGCAACCTCTCTGAGTGTTCTGTTTACATTGGGTTCAGGTCTTCTTGGGAAAGTCTGCCTACATAGCGGGCATCGGCACACGTTAGTGCAATCCCAGTATTCTTTGATACAGGCCTTACAAAAGTTGTGTCCACATGGGATGGAGACTGGCTCAGTGAACACTTCCAGACAGAGGGAGCACTGGAACTGATCTTCAGACAGTCTGGGGCATTCCATATCTGGGATACTTCATGAGAACAGTAAACAACCAAAGAAATAATGGGTTAATAACTCGCTGGAGTGGAACTGCTTAGGACCAGCTTTGCTTACTAAACATACCTTATGTAATCTCATCAGTAATTTCAGCAGTTCATCACATAGAGCTGACTAGTTTATGTTACAGTATATACATATAACCACTTTTGTTGGGGAGGTCAGCTGTCGCTCAGCCAGTCAAATCTCTTCTCTGTCCTTGCACCCTAATGGTTGTTCAGGCCCATGCCCAAATTCTGAAATCCTGCTTTTTTTGGATAACTGACTAAGACTGAGTTGTGTGGCGGTTTCACCTGGCTATCTTACATTGTACGCCGCTGCACTGCCAGTCACACCGGATAAGAGTGTCTGTCTGCTGATGAACTACAATGTTAAATTGTTAACATTGAAATAAAAACGCTACTCTTCACTGTGTTAAATGGTAACGTTATGTATGGACGTTAGTTTTTTAAGGGGATAGTTCGGCCTAGATTCATATTTGGGTGAAATTGCACTTTCCCCTGAGTGAAGAGTTTTTTTTAGTCTGTTTCTGCTTGCAATGCAGCTTCTGTGGCTCGCGACACACAGTTTCAATTCATGATTTGGACGATGCTAATAATGCTAATTCCAGGCTGGGTCAGAGTTGAATAATGGCTTGTTGTGAAAAATGACTCCATGGACCTTCAAGAACAACTCAGGGTAAGTGGAATTTCACCCAAATATGAATCAAGATCAGGCTATCGCATTAAGCCCTAAAACAGTTTGTACTCACCTTGGCTTGGTGTGAATGAATGAATCTGTGTGTACACTGCTCCCTCTGTCACGCTGATATTCCTAGGTAGGAGTGAAGCCTGTGAGGACGTTTTCCACTCTACTAAACTCAGTTCTGATGTACCTTACTGTCAGTTGGATTACTGAAAGCAGCCCTGCCCTTCATTCCGATGCTTTACTGGAAGTCTGTATTTCCTGCTTTGGAAGGCAACTGTTCACTTGTCATGCCCGCACGTCATATCAATGTGCCTGTTCATTTAACGCTCATCTTCGATCACTGTCTCAAACAATTTACATTGGATACGTGGAGGCTTATGGTGAGAAAGAACCAGAAACAAAATATTGTTTAAAAGATGACTTTGGGGGGATCAGTGGCATCAACAGCACTGTGGATTAAGGAAACATGAGCATCACTTCAGAAAATCTTGGATGGTGAGTGAATTCTGAGGACATCCTTAATCGAATTTGCTGGGGAAAGGGGACGAGATTCTGTTAGTTACAATATAAACGCAGCATGCAACAATTTCAAAGATTTTACTGGCCAACTACCCGAATAAAATTGGTGAACTGCACACTTCCCCAGGATGCAAGTGGCTGTCAATGACTAAAGTCAGTTACGACAAATGCAGTCATGTCAAAACCCTGGTGAGGATGACGAGCCCACTGTACTATATTTCAAAAAGGAACACAGACTGAGACCAAGGTCTCTTTTACAGCTGGGCCCTGCGTATACATGTTTACACATACAGTTTAGGTTCAGTGATTAAACAACACAGAGTACTGACAAACAAGACATATGTGTCAGGTTGGGAGAATCTGTGCAGTACAGGTGTACTGAATAACAATTACAGAAGTCAGTGAGTGGGTTTTTTATCTACCGAATCCTGAATTTGAATTAAATAAATACCAAAGCAGTGGGAGGAAAGCCTGCATGCACCACAGCTGGGACATTAACCCCCTCCAGCCTACCCCCACCACTGTAAAAAAGCAGGTAAACAGTTCCCGGCAAATTTCCAGTGCCTACCTTCATTACTTCCTTATTCCTGGCCTGGTGTTTTCCCCTCAGGCCACTGGCTGCTAATGTCACCCACTGCATTAGTTCACAAGAATTTACATTCTCACATATTTAATGTGCCTACAGCCTACTGTCCAGCAGTGTGCTGGGCATTATGTCTGTCCTGTGGTCCACTGTTCAGCAGCCTGATGGCTGATTGAGTGCAACTTGCCTAGCCTCTTTTCTTGTTGAACAGTGGGACCTTGTGTGTCCTTCCAGAGGGTAGCTGCTCAACATGTTGGGCCTGGTTATGTGTCTGGGGTCCTCTGTGAGGCGTTCCGCCTTCAGAATTGCTGGTTTTTCGTATAGACCCTGAGGCCCTCTGCACTGCAGCCCATAGAGCTTGAACCCTAGGTTCACATTTTCCTGAAGATACCCTTGTTGGCTAATGACAGCCCACACAAAATAATGACCAGTTCAGGTGCTATGTTGTGTATGAGCTACTTGTTGTCACACCAGTCATGAACCATCTTCTGTTCGGAAATACAGTGTGTCATCTAGTATGAACCAGTTTCCAACAAATCTAGAACAGTAAAAATAACTTATCTTGTTGTTTGTGCGTGTGTGTGAGAGACCTCTTAACACAGCTTTCAGCCAATCAGTGTTCAATCCAATCAGGGTTTAAAAAGTGTTTCACCCAATCAGGGTTTAAACCACCTGGTTTATAGAAATAATTATACCTTGTTCTTCAGGAAATGTTACTGCAAATACTTCCTCTTGTCCCCACTTCTTGCATTTGTTGTTAGTCAAAAATTGATTTTCAGCAACAGTCTTTCCATTGATACAATTATCAGTCAGAATGTTTGGCTAAGCCTTTTTCTCCCTGTTGTGGTATTGCTTGTAAACCGTCCACCTACTCAGTACCCCCACCTTCCTTAGAAGACTTTTGAGATTGATCTTGGCATGCTGCTTCTGCACAGCGTGGCAGCACCTGTGAAAAGAAAACCACCCGTATCTTTCCCCATTGTACTCTACCTTCACCATAAGGCCTGATGGAATATTTGCCTCCACAGGTGCTTGAGCCATAAATGCTTGAGGCATTTTGGCAAGGCTGCCCTTGAACAAAAAATATTTTTAATACTTGAGCTATGAGAAGAAAAAAAAAGTTCAATGGTCAATCATCAGTCAAGATGTGTGTGTTTTACATTTAAAATGTAAAAGTTTTGTTGCCTAGGGTGATCCAGCAGTTTAAGTCACGTATAGTGCTCTGCCATGGGTTTTAATCCAGCCCACGGCTCTTTAAGCACAAGCTCTCTCTTCCATCTTAAATTAGTTTCCTGTGAAATAAACATAGAAATGCTAGAAAATGTATATACCCATTATAGCAGATGCTGTGGATGTAATGAAATGCAGTGCTGCTCCTATGACAATGCAGTCAATTTAAATAGTTAGCATACAGGATTTAAAGAAAAATCCAATAACCCATTTTCAAATACAGTTTTCAAAAAATCAAAGAATGAGATGGAATGTAACCTGTGTTCACACAGTACGTGGTGCAGCATGAAAACTCTTCATATACTGGTGTCATCACACCCTGTCTGTGTGTTTACTGTATGTGTTGTCACGCGAGACGAATCTTCATGGATGACAGCCTTCCCCGAGTTGGATTGTGGTGTGTGGCTAGGTGAAACCTGAATAATTTGTCTCCACAAGGTTTTTGGGCTGGTCTTCACTTGCACAAACATGGTGTACACCTTAGTTTAGGCCTCAATGTTTGGTTATTGAGGGTAGTTTAATGCCTAGGGGATAGTAAAAAGGTTTTGGCTTAGGGTTTCAGGTCCCTTCAATTATACTTTTTTTTGTTTGTGTGCCCTGTGCACACGGATGTATGATTGAAGAGAAACTGCGTGCATGGTTAGTGTCTGCACATGAGCTGGAGTGTTAGTGTGTGTGAGTAAAAGGGCTTTTCGGTGCAGGGACGCTATGCAGTTGGTTTGAGGGTCTGATGGCTGGGGGATGTAGTATTTTTTAAAAGGGTAATCCGCCAAATACCACACATTCCAATCATTTACAGTGTAACATAACGGACTTGTGAAGATGTTTTTTTTGTGCATTTATTGGTTATGAGTTAGCAAGCAACATGAGAAGTTTGTTGTTGAAATCTATTTAGACAAGTCAACTAGAAAATGTACTGCTGTCTCTAAACAGGCTATCTGGGATTGTTTATGCCTAAGTGGCTAGATAGGCTATGTAGAAATTGTATCTAGACACAACAATACCCGAGTCAATCACATAATATTAAGTGTACTATCAAAATAGCAGTTAAAATCTACTCATGTTAAACTCATTACACGTGGTCGAGATCACTTTTCTAGCTCTTAAGTGTGGGAAACAGGTTGACATGGCAACTCACAGGGCAGCAGAGAACTGCCTTGCCTTATGGAAGTTGAAGTGGGAAAGGTGACGGCACACAGTCAAAACATGTGGAAACATTTTTTACCAAATCTTACTCCCCTTCACAATTTTCTGATATCCAGTTCGCAATTATTGCCTTATGTCTTTGCAAAAAACTCCAGAACAGGAGTGGGATTGCGAAACATGATTCCTGTAAAGCACATTGCGCCAAACCATTGTCATTTTTATCACACTTTTTACTCAGACAGGAAGTCTGTTCTAGAGTTTTTCTTAGTTCACATGCGCTTGAGGACCAAACAATCCTGAGTGTACATCTATGAATGATTGCACATGCATCCAACCCACCACAAGGAGTCAGTAGAGTGTGGCGTGACAAGGCTGTCCTGTCCAACGCCCACCCGTTACCCCTGGGCAGTGCTGAACTAAAATGTTCTGACCCATGCCGGGCCCCTAGGGATTGTCATTATGCCTTTGTCATTATATTAAAGTATACCTACAATCTTAAAAGCTTAACTGCAATACAGTAATTGTGTTTTATCCCCAGCTCAAGACCAATATAACTGAAGCGTTACTAAACAGTTTTGTGATTTCAGCAAAGGATTATGGGTAAAATTGTTAATAATAATTGACAGACATTTCCTGATTTGTTTTACTGGGGTGGAAATATCCCTTTCATTGTATGGTAAAAATGACTGTGCCATCTCTTTCTGATGGTAACAGCACAAACAGTCCCCCGGATGGCTCGGATGGCTGAATTACATAATGGTCTTTGGTGTTTTGTGTCACCGTGCGGACTGAATATCCCGGAGGGTAGGCAGCAGGCCCCTGATTGTGCACTGGGCTGACCCCACCACCCTCCAAAGAGCCGTACCATCTTGAGGAGTAGCAGGAATTTTGAGTGTTTTTGGGTACGTGGATGTTCGTGAGTGTTGGCACCGTCCCTGAAAAGTAATGTTGGCATTCAAATC
Organism: Esox masquinongy; assembly: GCA_016801175.1. Classification (NCBI taxonomy): domain Eukaryota; kingdom Metazoa; phylum Chordata; class Actinopteri; order Esociformes; family Esocidae; genus Esox; species Esox masquinongy. The sequence goes on along the minus strand of JACXGI010008509.1, from coordinate 6,474 downwards.
CACTGCAAGAGACATTCTCCAAAAAGTAATGCATTGCTTGGGAATTGGTATTTTATGCTTAATGATTCACAGAACAGCATGCCCGTCTCTACTTCACTCTCTCTCTGCCCTCCCCCTCACAATCAGACCATACAAGGAGCCTCTGCAGAATCGACGATTCCTTAAAAACATTACTGGCCAGAAAGTGCCTCAACAATTGGGACGCCATGTACAAGGCAGAGCGCCGGGAACCACTCTATTTCCAGAACACAGGCTCTCCATTCGCTTCCGTCTCACCAGACCAGGCATTCAAGCGATTTTACACTGAAGCTGAGATAAAGGGAAGGCACCCCCTCTGTATTAACCTCCTGAGACCCTGTGTCCACATATGAGGACACTGTTTTAGGCTTCCTGCACCTTGTACTTCATTCTGCTTAACTTAAACCTATTGTCCTTATTATTATTATTATTAGAGGACAGTTGTCTGCGCCATGCTTAGATAGTATACTTATCAGGTCCACCAATCCCAAATAGCTAAGAGAAATAAAAAATGTCAAAGCTCAGGTCTTAGGTGGTTAAAGCCGTGGAGGGGGCCGTGGTAAGTGGATCAGCAGGAGGACAGAACTTCAACACAACACAGTGCTGTTACAAACAAGGGTTCCTATTGGCTGCTATGCCTAGTTGAGGGAGGGGTCAATACATGGACACCCAATGACACTCTGTATCAGTTAAAAGGGAACCTTCCCACCCACCGACCTGGAGAGTTTGATCACTATTCAGGAAAATTGCATCTGTGGAAAACCAATACCGCCATTGTCATACCTGAGTAAACGTAAAAATAACTTTTTTATTGAAAATGACTCATAACATTTGTTTTTAAATGTAATTGTGGTGGAAAAATGCTATACGTCAGATTTCTTTTAGCCAACCATATACACCGACTTCTTGGTTGATTATGTGTAGACACTCAAGATATAAATTATACAAGTTGGCAGAAGCAGTTTAAGAGTGACAACTTGATATTATTGATAGGTGTGTGAATAAACCATAATTTTGTCCTGCCTAAGCATTCTAAATGTTGTGAGTACTTTTGGGCATCAGGTAAAAGTAAAGGTATACAAATATAATTACTGTGACTGTGATTAGTCATTGTCTCACCTATTTTAACATGAATGCATTAACTGTAAGAGCTCTGGATAAAAGCCCTATCCTCTGGGTAAAGAACTCTGTAGGGTCTTATGCAGATCTTATGCAGACTTTCTTTTGCTTCAAATGTGTTTTATTAGAAGCTTGATTATTGATATACTATTACCAAATGTAGACAGAATGGGTGCTTCATTTTCAAATGTAAGACAACAAACCAGAAGACAGATATTGAATGTTGACATCAACAAAAACAAGTAAGGGCACACTAAAACAATGCAAAAACCAATTGTCACTATGGTGGCCATTTTTGTATGCCTGACTGGACACTTATCCTTTGGCCCATAGGAGTGTCATTGTCTCTTCCAGTGAAAAGCCTCGGTCTAGATGAATCAAGCCTCGGTCTAGATGAATCAAGCCTCGGTCTAGATGAATCAAGCCTAGGTCTAGATGAATCAAGCCTCGGTCTAGATGAATCAAGCCTAGGTCTAGAAGAATCAAGCCTAGGTCTAGATGAATCAGTATCTGCCTCTGTTTGTCTTAAAATAAAAAGTCTGAGGTTACCGTTCTGTGATTTTGTGCAGGATTCTCTTATTTAATCTCTGCTCTACTGGTTCGACAACATAATTTGGAATAATGACGTTAGATGCTGAACCCACATAACGATATAACTAATAACCACAATCAAGTAAGATACATAGTATAATTTAATTGTAGACAAAATACACTTCATTTCAGATTTTTTTCTTTAGTCTGAGGTAACTTCTTTCCCCCATGCAATAAAATCTTAACGACTAGTCAATATGTGCATTTTGTATGGCGCATTGCTAAAACAAATGGAACCACAGCTTCTCTGAATTTAACCTGAGGGCAGACATCCTCTTGCATAAACCTTTCTACACAACCCTGTCTATGTATTTGACAGGTAGGATGACAGTCTGTGCCAGGCACTGAGAAAGAGGCCTGCCGGGCACCTATGTGCTAATGGAATACAGATTCCATCCAAACATTCACAAAATTGTTTCCTCCAGGCAAATGTCAGCTCCTTTTGACGCAGACTCACACAGCTTCTTAAAAACATGGGTTTTGTTTATGATGATCTACAGTGCTTTTGGAAAGAATTCAGACCACATTTTGTTGTGATATGGACTTAAATGATGAATGATATATTTCTTGCCATCAGTCTACACACAATGCCCTGTAATGACAAAGTTATTTTAAAACATTTGTGACAGACCCTTTGCCATTAGCTCAGGTCACATGTCCTCTGACCATTCTTGAGATGTCTATAGAACTCGTAGTCCACCTGTGGCAAATGTAATTGTTTGGCCATAATTGAGACAGGCACACACCTGTCTACAGCTCCGGAAAAAATTAAGAGACCACTGCACCTTTTCCTTTCCTTTCCAAAAAAAAACTTTTTGAGTGAGGAATTTGCAGTGGTCTGTTAATTTTAACCCTTCCAACTTTTCTTTTGAGAAAAAGCTGCCTCCAACTTTCTTTTGAGAAATGTGTTTTTCAGAAAGGATTTGTCCTGGAATTTTTTAAGAAATCCAAGTGGCTTGACTCAAACAAAGAGGTTTTGTGCCCTTGACAAGTTTGTTGGGGCTTTAAAACAAGTGCTCACAAATGAAGCGGAGGTGCCACCTTCGTGTAAGGTTGTGTGTGATGTGCATGTGTTTGGTTTGCACACGCAGGCTCGCGCCCGTACGTGGGTGGCACCCTGACTGAAAAGACCTGGAAAGGGAATGCCAAGTGGATGCAGATGCATTCTCTTTCCCAGAAACCAGGTGGAATGGTCAACCCGGTCCCGGAGTAATGCATGCTAATGAAAGCTTGCTGCTGACTAAATGCACTCCACATTCATTGCTCAGCACTCAATGTGCTGGCCTTTATGTGCTGCAGACTTTGTGTCGCTGAATAATTTGCCAGGAAGGAATATAAATATATATAAGGAATATATATAAGGAATATCTTGTTTGTGTAGAATTTGATCCCCTCTCTTGATCCATTTTATAATTTTCCACTAGTTTACACTACATTTGTTGGTAAGTTTACTTGGACACACTCTACCTCGGGAGAAGGCCTACCGGTGGATATATGCATGGAAACAAATGGAAACAAAGTGATAAAGGGGCTTCGCTATGACACTTCAATCATTGTCAAAAACCATGGTGGATCCCTGCCACAACAAGGGATGTCCCTCCTTACTATTCATTGTCCCCTAGGTAAATGGAGGCAATCAGGCCCGTGTGACAATACTCAGGACTGACTTCACAGGTGGAAATCAGTTTGAGAGATGAATGGCTGTACGTCCTCTTGTGAATTGGCTCCCAGATTACCTTTCTTGCTTTTGTGCTCCAAAAGCCAAATTTTTGACATGGAGATGTCTCTGGAAAATTGAGGTGACATTTGTATGGAGAAGGATAAGCCCGCAAGAAGCCTGTGTGCACAGATAACATGCAATTTGAGAGGCGAACTTGACGGTGTGACCACTTTGTCGGGAGTTGGGAATGGACTGCTGTGTCACACTTCCTTCAGGGAATTGAGTCTTGGAGAATATGAAGGGTTCCCAGCTGTGTATATCACTAATTCATATCCAGCCTAATCTGAAATAACCAATAAGTCCCTATGATGTTTTTATCAAATACAGGTTCCTTACTGCTATAGCTCTATGATACGAGGTGCTTGTTTTCTGAGAGAGGCTTGTTGCGCCGCTTATAGAATCCGTTGCAGTCTTCTCACAGCTGCTCTGCTTACTCTGCCTGTAAAGGATGAATTTGCAGAAAAGTGGATGTTATTACTAGAGCACTTCCTGTTTAACCGTTTACTGTACCTAACCCTGCCACAGTGAATAAATTATTCTACACAGGTTGTTCCATGAATAGATTCCCATATTTCTCCACCCAATCCCTTCAAGCCATTGTCGAGCTTGTTGAGCCTCTATGTCCTACCTGGTGCATTGCTTTTGACCAGAGACCGGACTTGGTTACTATTGTGGACTCGAACCTGGCTCTGATCAACAGGAGAGCTTCTGAGTGCAAGTCACGCATTTCTGAATCTCCAGACCAAACCTCATTACTCTCTGCGGGCTGGGTAACCGTGGACTGCCTTATCTCAGAACAGCATTAGTGGGAAATGCATGGCAGTGCGAATAATTCATCATCCCCTCCTCACCCTCTTCCGCCCTCCTTTCCTTCATCTCACCTTTTGTTCTGTTTGTCCCCTTTCTCCTTATCCTCAATCTCTGGCTGATAAAGATAATGAGGCCCAATTTCAAACGATACGTTGGTTTCCGTGGCGTCTCGGGAGTGTTACAACCCAAACTCAGGGCCACATCGATTCACTGTTTTATTAGACAGCTCCATGGATAGCTTCATATTTACATGACAAACAGATGGAGGGGAGAGCAGTATCACTAAACTGTCCATCATGCAGGCGTCCGCTTATGAGCAGGAATGGATAGGAATGTTAACAAATCGCTTCTACAACTGTCTGATGTGCAGCTTGTTGAAAATGACATACAGTGCCCTCCATGATTATTGTCCCCCTTTATGAAGATGCACAAAAAATGCAAAATTTTGAGAGAAAACCTATGATTCAGCTAAAATTGTATATAAAAAAATATTCACAAAATCCACCTCTAGTGTTTGTGGCCAAAAAGTTCTCTTTTTGTCTCGTCTGATCATAGAACCCAGTTCCAATTGAAGTTCCAAAGACCTTCAACAAATTCCAAGTGAGGCTTCTGGGAAGACTTCTGGTAAAAAAAATTATTGGCATAATGGTGTCTTATTTACAAGTTTGGCAACTTCGTAACCCCAAGGGTCAACACTCATGTAGTTCTCTAACTGTGATCCTCCCGAACGAGCCCCTCACTGTGTGGAAAAAAATACACTTGGGTCCTTTTCAAGGCAGGTTCATCACAGCTTCAGTTTATTTAAGCGTCTTAATTATTACCCCAATCAAGTAGATGGGTCATTTTTGGTGGAGCTTTTTTGTAGCCATTGCCTAATTTATGAAGATGAACAACCTTTTGTCTTATTTATTTGTGTTTTCTCTGACCTTGCCCATGTTGATAGATGATTAAAGGAGTTTGGCATGTGTCACCTTATATTTATACCCCAGTGAAACAGGAAGTCGTGTGTGGCAACTTTTCTAATAAAAAGTTGGAAGATACTTTGATATGGTGCATAAAAATTACTCGGGTTAACAATAATTGTAATTTACTTGTTTTATAGAAAGAAATGTATTTCTGAATTAAACTGTAATTTTACCATAGCTCACCTGCTTTATGTAATGATTACTGATGTTAGCAATCATCTATCTATTCATAAAATGCAATATTCCAGTTCCAGTATTCGTTACAGCCTCCCAAACAAAATGGCAATCGGAGAATACGCTAGAAAAACTATTCAAAAGACTGAAATAGAATATTAACACCAATGTTGATCACACCTGTGTAGTGTTCTTTGCCTGGCTATATTAATTACAAGCATGTACAAAAAAGTGCTCATTTACGTTTTTTTTGGTGATGTACCCCAAATGCCCCCATATATAGGTATAACAGATCACCACGTTCTCCCGCCTTTACTATGCCAACAAACAATAACATTATCGCACATTTACCAGTAGAAATAACTTTTATCCAATAATTATTTCCTTCTGACAAACAAATTCATCACTGTTTGCCTACTCTACATATACAGTATCTCACAAAAGTGAGTACACCCCTCACATTTTTGTAAATATTTGAGTATATCTTTTCATGTGACAACATTGAAGAAATGACACTTTGCTACAATGCGAAGTAGTGAGTGTACAGCTTGTATAACAGTGTAAATTTGCTGTCCCCTCAAAATAACTCAACACACAGCCATTAACGTCTAAACCGCTGGCAACAAAAGTGAGTACACCCCTAAGTGAAAATGTCCAAATTGGGTCCAATTAGCCATTTTCCCTCCCTGGTGTCATGTGACTTGTTAGTGTTACAAGGTCTCAGGTGTGAATGGGGAGCAGGTGTATTAAATTTGGTGTTATCGCTCTCATACTCCCTCTTACTGGTCACTGGAAGTTCAACATCGCACCTCATGGCAAAGAACTCTCTGAGGATCTTAAAAAAAGAATTGTTGCTCTACATAAAAATGGCCTAGGCTATAAGAAGATTGCCAAGACCCTGAAACTGAGCTGTAGCTCAGCTGTAGCAAGTGTGTCTTGCCTACAGTCAAGCATGGTGGTGGGAGTGTCATGGTCTGGGGCTGCATGAGTGCTGCCGGCACTGGGGAGCTACAGTTCATTGAGGGAACCATGAATGCCAACATGTACTGTGACATACTGAAGCAGAGCATGATCCCC